>CAUYQV010109865.1:0-47157 GCA_963574575.1 Galagoides demidoff
ACAATGATGGCTGCAACCAAAAAATGCCCAGGCATTGTGGCGGGCACCTGTGGTCCCAGTTACTTGGGAGGCGGAGGCAGGAGACCCGCTTGAGCCCAGGAGTTGGAGGTTGCTATGAGCTGTGATGCCATGGCACTCTACCCAGGGGGATAGCTTGAGGCTCCGTCTCAAAAAAATAAATAAATAAATAAATAAAATAAAATTGTTTTTGTTATTTAAATGCTAAGTTACATCTAGTTAGTGACTTCCTGTTATAAAGATAATGGGAGCAGGTACTGTTACTCTTAAGAGCAATTTTCTAAAGGATCAAGATGGAAAGTTGCCTTGTGCTAGTGGTTCTCAATGTTTGGTTCTCAGACTTCTGGGTCTGTCTAGGATACTTTTAAGAAGTCTAAAATTCAAAACTCCTCTCATTAATAATACTAAGATGTTATTTACTTTTTCTTGTTGTGTTGACATTTCTACTGACGGTACAAAACAAAGGTAGGTACAATGGCTGTTACCTTAGCAGGAAGTGAGGTTTAGGGGCAGCAGATTGTTATGTTGTGTTCTTCACCAGCACACTCATAGCAAAATTATACACATTGAGGCATATGCCATTTTACCTTTAAAATGTTCTTGATAATGCATCAAATGTTAGTTTTGTAACATCCCAAACTTCTGTGTGATGAAAGTGCAGCATGTGTGAGCACTTTTACTTTGCAACATACCAAAGTACGATTATTCAATAGTTGAGCTGCAAGCTGAACTAGCAGCTTTTTCCAGTAATACCATTTCTTTTGTTGTTGTTACCCCAAAGAATGACTGACAAACAAGTTGTGGTTCTGCACACTGGAATATTTAGCAAGTATTGTTTCATAAGGAAACAAAGTGAATCTGTTGCTTTAGGAAAATTAACTCACCATATTTGTTGACATGATAAGATCTGTGCTTTCAAGGTCTGTATAATTTTATGAACCAAAGCATTTTCTAAACGATCAATGAATGCTGTTGCAAAATCATAGTGTAAGATAGAACAAAGGATTTTATTGTCACAGAGTGTAGAATATTCATTAATATGGTTTCAGAATCCACATCCAACTAAGATTTAGGAAATTACCATCTGTCAAGTATGGGTGTAGATTTTAAAGAAGAATATTCATAATTATATGAAAAATTACTTAAATGCTCTTCACCTTTCAAACTTCATATCTATAAGAGACCAGATTTTATCTCTTTTGACCAAAAGAACATATTACAAAAGATTAATTGCAGAAGTAGATAAAAGTATCCACTTGTGTTCTATTAAGTCAAATCTTAAGTCTTTTTCCTTAATAGTAAGAAAAAAACTCATAATAGTTTTAAGTGTGAATGTAAAATAATGCCATATTTCTTACTATATTTTGCTTTTGAAAATGTTGTTGTTGTTTCATTTATTTGTTTGTTTTGGCTGGGGCTGGGTTTGAACCCACCACCTCCAGCATATGGAGCCGGCGCCCTACTCCTTTGAGCCATAGGTGCTGCCTAAAAATACTGTTTTTTTTTAAATAAAAGTATGTAATTCATAGTAACATATAATGGGGATGTTTTTTAAATGAACTAGCAAATAGTTTTTCAGTTTTAATTTCTTATATGGCAACTATGGATAGATACAAAAAACATAAATAAAAGCTCTTTGGGACCCTCAATAGTTTTTAAAACTCATAGCGTCCTTAGACACTATAGTTTGACAATAATTTCCTTAGATAAATTCTTGTTCTTGGTTTCCAATGTCCTTTATGTCTCTTTGTGCCCGCGTTGTATGTATTGTCTAGCTCCCACATGATAGTGAGAATATGTGGTGTTTGATTTGCTATTCTTGAGAAACTTGGGATAACAGTTTTCAGTTCCATTTGTTCCTACATGGACATCCCTATGGCTGAGTCTTTATGGTATGTATATACCACCTTTTCTTCAAATATTTGTGAATTACAGAGGGGAGGTTGGGAGGAGAGGTATGAGATAAAAACTGACCTATTGGGTACAGTGAACACTATTCTGGTGACAGGCACGCCCCATGCCTGACTTAAGCATTATACAAGATATCCTGGTAACAAAAACATTTGTACTTTCTTAATATTTTGAAATAAAAAAATAAAGAAATTCTTGTTTCTTTAAAAATTTTCATACAGAGAAGATTATCATGGCCCCTGCGCAAGGATGACATGCAAATTCGTGAAGCATTCCATATTTAAAAAAAAAAATTTTAAAAAAAATTTTCAGGAGTTTCAGAATTTAACAGGAGTACAAGGAAGGCAAATTGATCTACTCCTTTCAGTTTGATAAGTTGACATTCCAGTTTCTGAGAGGTGCCACCTTTTAATAAGGTTTGACATCCATAATTATTCGCTTAATATTTACTGAGAACTTCCTAGGAGACAAATCTCATCCTAGAACTGTTCTAAGAATACAAAAAAACAGACAAGCACCTCTGAGACCACTGACATGTACTTAGCAGACTATTCCAATTAGAAAATAGGAATAAAAGTATTATCTATTTTGTTGCCTAATGACTTTCATACTTAGCTGTCTTAATAAAGGGTCCACCTACTTTGAAAGGAAATGATAGGACTTTTCTTTGGTTTGAATTTAAAGGGGGCTCTAACCAAGAATCCTGATTGCAGTTTAAGTAAAAGCACACACACTGAGTCTAGACATCATATTATTACTTGTTTCCTACCTTTCAGGAAGGCAGCCTACAGGTAGGTAAAACTAATCATTCATTTTAAGTGAAAGGAAAAAGCTTCATAATTTTTTTAAATATAAAAAGCAACTAATTTAAGGCTACTAAGTAATGGTAAACTTCACAGATGGCAAAATGCTTTGGGATCCCTAGAGGAAAATAAATTCTTTTGAAGTATAAATCTGAGGAATTGAGCAATAGTCACCTGGGGCCAGATGCTTATTCTCTATAATTCAGGGAGAATTCCCACAGAATTACAGAGATTTAGAAACTGGTTAGCAAGTACTCATTTAAAGAAAAATCCCCTTAGCCAAGGAGGATAAAATTGCTTTTTGTGTAAGAAAATGCCTGATCCTACTTTGATGCTGATTCAAGAACGTCTCTTCCAATGCTGTGTCAAAGCGAGAACTTGTGTATTTTATCGAAGTGACTTACTCAAAAAATATTGCTGTCCCTTTGCGCTTCCCCAGCTGCAAGTTCCTGTGCTAAAGTATGATTTCAGAAATTTATTCTGAAATAAAATTTCATTTTTCCCTTGCTCTACCACTCTCAGCTGCAAACTCCTACCCAACTTGGAGGAGCAATTATTACATATGTGGAAATAAACCCCCATCTCCTGTCCTGTGTCCTACCAGCTGCAGACTTCTAGCCCTTCATAAATACAGAAAAAGTTCAGATTCTCTGATACCTCTTTCCCCGCTCATTCTGTTGTTGCCTCTCCCTGGCCCTTCCTCATCTGCAAGTCTTCAACTCCACAATTTTTATTTTAGTTTTGAATTCGCAAAATAATCATGAACCAAGCAAGAGCATGTTATAATTTTCTAGTGTTGAAATTCACGGGAACTTTTTTTTCTCTGCTTAAAGAGAGACGACATCTCTCAAACTGATCCTTTAGTACATAATCTATTATCCCTTTAGGTTAAAAATGTAATTATATTAAAACATTTCAGTTGCTGAGACAATGTACTTGGATCTCTTATGATAACCCTGACGTTCATGGTTTTTCCATTTGTTATCAGTTTTGCAAACAGAAAAATTGTTATTTGACACTTTATGAAAAGACAATACAAACAATCAAATATTCCTGATTGTAGAGAAAGGAATTGAAATTTCTGCTAGATAATCTAGTTTTGATTATATTTATTAGCCTTCTTTCTATATCAACATCTTTCTCTTACAAATTTCTGCCCAGTAAAGCAGCAAGTCTAGGAAACTCTTCTTTATTACTCCTACTAAAGCAATTTTATTTGACTTACAATTTTTTAGACTGTCAAATACCAAAAACGTGGAAGCTAGCATAAGCCTAAGTAGACATTAAGGAAGAATTTGAAGTGTATGTGTGCCTGAGTATCCAAGGCATCCTTGCGTGTGTGGAACACAAAAGGAGCCTGGGCACTCTTCTACATCATGCCAGGAGTAAGCTTTCTAAACTGCAAAGCTGATGGTGCCACTACCCTTCAGATAAAGTCTAACTCCTTAGTATGAGTTACAAACCCATGAATTTCAAGACAGCTTATCTTTGCCTAGCACCTGATTTTTTTTTTCTAATACAACTTTTACTTGGATAACTCTTATTCATCCTATAGTCTAAAATCCTATATCACTTCCTCCAAAAAATCTTTCAATGTCTTAAAACAAGATTCCCTTCCAAGTGTCCCAATAGTGCTTTGTATTTATTCATATTGTAACTATTGCTATTTTTGATATATATTACTCCTCTTCATTCCACTCAAATGAAAAGTATCTATCATCTATCTCTCTATCTAGACACTGTATATCTAGCACAATAACAGAGTAGTTGTGTAGTAAATATTATATGAATCCATATATTCAAGTCAATATACTTGAATTATAAATCTTTAAGGTCCCCCTCAACCTCAAACTATGATCCTACATTGCTTTTACCTATGTGGTTTATTTAGGTTTAATAGAGGTGATTTGTGATTCTCTAATTTCTCTTGACCCTTTTTTAGCAGAGGCATAACCAGAAGAGAGCATTGGAAGTGAATCAAACAGGTTTCCATCAGGAAAGGAATAAGACGGTGATATATGGGTCTAGTTTGGGAAGTTTTCTCCTTCTGAGAATTGATGTTTTCCCAAGGAATCAGCCCACCTGTACGATGACAGCCAATTGCAATCACCTCCTGACATTTACCTGAAGTTCTAGCACTATCAAGGATGTCATCCTGTAGTTATCACAGAGCATGACTTTATCCACTAATACACCTGCTCCTAAGTCTAGCTACACGCTAGAATCACCTGATGCCCAGGCCACATCGCAAACAAATTAAATCAAATCTCTTGGTATAAAATCCAGACATTATTAACTTTTAAAGCTCTTCAGGTGATCTCCCTGTGCAACCACACTGAGATCCACTTCACGTGCAGATGACAACAGAGCTGTTGATATGGAATCACATTCAGGTCCATGAGCATGTTCAAGGACAAGCATATTTGGATTCAAAAATCATCTATAGTTGGGAGTTATCATACCAATGGAGATGTTTGTTTTCTACTCAAGCTACTGCTTATTTTGTAGTGTTACAACTTAAAATATATATTTATTTTTAAATTTTTATGGCATTTCAAGTCTCCAGATAAATGAAGTCATTTTGTTTTCAGGAGTGCTGAAATAAAGGCTCTACTTTGGCAAGGAAATACAATACGTAGAAATAAACAATCTGTTTCCCAGTGCCACCTTCCTTCAGTCATGAAGGAGAAGAACTTCAATCTTTCATTATCTTCTGGAGAAAAGGGAGCCTACACTATTGCTGAGTGTGTTGACTCAGAGAGGATAGTAAAATTCCATTCATGGAGCCTCAATTTATACATAGACTTAAAAACTGACACAAACAAATCCCCAGTTTCATGAATACAGGATCACACCATTGGAGAAAAAATATCATAATCAATAAAAGCAAACTTGCTATGCTAGTTGGTCTTTCAAGATACCTATCCGCATCCATTTATTTTATCCATTAAGTTTGAAAATTTGAATCCCTGTTCTAAATAATATCTTCTATTTACAACATCTAAAACACTTCCTTTGAAAAATGTTCTTACTCTAGCAATCAATATCTGACACATTTGTCATACTAACACGCCTATTTCACTTCACCCACGCCCTTCAAAACGCATTCATTTTATCATCAAGGAAGGTTAAGATTTCACTTCTGTTAGATTTCCAGATAATGTACTTCCCAAGTCAAAATTTGAGGACAATATTTTGGACCAAAGTTTTTTATTTAAAGCTACTCATTTCCTTAATTTTCGTATGATTTGCTTTTTGTAAATCCAGGCCATAAGCCAGAGAGCCTCAGCTGCCGCGTCACTTGTCTTCCACCCGAGTCATGTTGAGAAGCCGGCAGTGTGAGTGTGGGGGAGGGGTGAGGAGAGAATAAAGAGAAAAGTGGAAACCACCTGCACTCAATTCAGCCATCAAATGGATCACACAGAATTTAACACTTGACAAATACGTGCAGTTTAACTTCATCTTGGAGTCGCTAAAGATTCCACCAGATTCTAGAAATTCAACCCAGACAGACAAGCCTTCTTGGTTACCAAAGATTTCTTGTCAAAGGGATTCTCTTTTCTCACAACCAGGTTCTGCTAAGCATGGAAAGAAGATCTGAGATCGGGGAGGAGTTCCTCCCCGGGGTATAGTTAAGTATATAGCAAAATTATCTGCTTTGAAATTGGTGATAAGATGTTGAAATTCTTAGCGCTGCATCATGTCGTGATACCCCACGTACATTTCCAAAATTATATATTTAAAAACGTGATTGTCATTAAAAACACAGAAAAATCTGGGGTTTTTCCAAGTTATTTTAAAGCACATCTCCAAACCATTACCTGCTAACTCTCATTTAAAATATTTCCAAAATTTTCCTTCTAACTCATTAGCTACATTCTAGCTCTTTGATTACCTTCTAGCCCTTTGGTTTTTATTTTCAACATATTCTTACATGTTGGAACTGGCCTCTGAAGTCATGATGAAGGTTTTTACCCAGAAAGGTGCTATTCGTTTGAAACTCTCGTTGGCAATATAATTCTAGTTTTTTCTGTAGTTAACCTGTTTTAAAACATAGTATCATAGTCTTCCTTGAGCAGCTTCTCTAGTGATTCTGGTATGCGGCCAGATTTAGGAATACACTGACATAGAAACCAAGTGTTTATTAGTGCCAGGTGTGGTGGCTCATGCCTGTAATCCCAACATTTTGGGAGGCCAGGATGGGAGGTTTTCTTGATGCCAGGAATTTGAGGCTGCAGTGAGCCGTTATTGCACCATGGCACTTCATCCTGGTGACAAAGTGAGACTCTCATCTCTTAAAAAAAAAATAGTGTTTATGACATGAGGTCGAACAACTTCTTATAACTAGGGTAGCTTAATCAGTGAAAGATATTTTCCTGATAATTATATAATCACAATATACTTTGCCTAATGGTGAGTATATGAGCTCATTAAAAAACTAAAAATAAAATTAAAATGTCCTTATTTTATCTTCCTACTTAAAACAAGCTTTGAAAATATTCTCTACCTCTTTAATGACAACTTCAGAAAAATAGTGCAAACAGACACACAGAGTGTGTAAGGGAATTAAGAAAACACTGCACAGCATTTTGGTGGTAACCTAGGGAAGAGATATTAGAACGATGTTGAGCACCATCAGAATCTCTCCATTTATTTTGAAAAAAACTATATAGCTAAAGGCATCGAGAAGGCTGAAGTAGATCAACTAGGCCTTTTGGCTGTTTCACATTTTTAAAATTTTCTTTTTTTTGTATTTTTATTGCTATTATTGTAAGTTACCACAAATATAGGGTGTCCATAAAGTTTGTGTGCAATTTTACAGACTTTACAGACACCCTGTATAATGGATTAAATCAAAATGAATTAATTATCTTATAGTTCTATAGGTCAGAAGTTCAAAACTGGTCTCCCTAGGCTAAAATCAAGGTGTTGATAGGACTGAGTTCCTTGCTTCAGGATCTCAGGGAGACTTCATGCCTCTGCCTTTTCTAGTTTCTAGAAGCTGCCACCTTCCTGGGTACTTGGGCTCCTTTCAAAGCCAGCAATAGCAGCCTGAATCCTTTTCACGTTGCATCTCTATGATCTTCCTTCCTTAGTGACATCTTTTGGCTACACCCTGGAGCATTTTCCAGTATTAAAGACCCATGTGATTAGATTCCATAATTCCATATTGATTTCCAGACATTCCAGAATAATCTTCCCGTTTTAAAGTCTCAGTCATATCTACAGTTTGTTTACCATGTAAGGCTGCATTTCCCAGCCCCCAGGCTGCGAATGTACTGGTGTGTGTGCACAGATTCATCTCTATTTACAGTCGCTGCTCCCCATTGCGTCACCACCTGAGCTCTGCCTCCTGTCTGAGCTCCACCTCCTGTCTGATCCACAGCAGCTTTAGATTCTCATAGGTGTGTGGGCCCCGTAAACAGTGCATGCGAGGGATCTAGGTTGTAAGCTCCTTATGAGAATCTAAACTGTGATGATCTGAGGTAAATGTAATGTGCTTGAATCATCCCCAAACCATCCCCATAACCCAGCTGTGGAAAAACTGTCTTTCATGAAGTGGATCCCTGGTGCCACAAAGGGCGGAGACCACTTATGTAAGGTAGTATATTCGCAGATTCCAGGGATTAGGATAAGAACATCATTGGGGAACCATTATTCTGCCTACTACATACAACACGTGGGACCTTTAGGCAGTTGGTGTGTTTGCTGCACCTTCTACAGAATTTATAAAGTTATAGAATTGGCTGGTATGGCAAATTTTAAAATTCCATTAGTTGGATTTTTGTAGCAACTGCATGTACAGTGAATTAAAATGACTTGTAATCAATGCTAGAACTGATGTTACAGACACTGAATTGAAGCTTTGGTCTAAATTGTCTTTGAACATTTCTTAGGAAGATGTCAGTGTGATGCTAGCATAGGTCTACCAATGATAACCATCATAACTTGTTTTCATTTTTTATTCTTATTTTTTTCTAAATTGGAATAGATCACTAGAATTGTGACCTGTAGTGAACACCAGATGGAGTAGTTAGCAGATGAAAAATGCTTATCTCTAAAAATTTAAATTACAGTGAAGTGAGATGCCCACACGATGAGACACTTTGTGACAGAGACTGAGCAATGCAATACCACGTTACGTACCCAACCCCTCACTGACTCGGATCACATGGTCCAGAATGGTCAACTTAAATTGTTCTTTTTCCTGAATTCTACCTCATTTGTTTTTGCTCTGTCTTCTCACTTTCTTTCTCTCCCTCCCTTCTCTCTTTTAATTCACATAATATTAAGAATATAAATGATGTTGAACCACACTGTTTCATCAGTTTTAGCTTTGACCAGCTTCCCTTTTAAGAAGCAGCAAATAAAACAGTTAGGAAATAGAAACTTCATCCTGCTGAGTTTTCTCTGTCTAGTAGTTCAGTTTGAAATGCAAGACTTACAACACCTCTCTAGCTATGTTTCTTAAATGTGAATATAAATTAACTAGGGATTTTATTACAAATTCTGCAAATTCTGATTTCAAGGCAAATTCTGGTTTTGCAGATCAGGGGTGGAGCCTAATGTTTTAGATTTTAGCAATGGCCCAAGTAATGTGATGATGCCAGACCCAGTCCTGAGACAAGTTTTACCCCACTGAAGATAGGTTGTCGCCATGGTAATCCTGCTCAGCAGAAAAGGAAAGTACCGACTTAGGCCACTGGTGTATGTTCTTGGCTAAGGAGTCAATGGGCTGAAACAGCCATCTCTAAGACAGAAAGGCAATCTTTAGGGCAGTACTGCTGAGCCTTGGTCGTCACTCAGTGCAACGGAAGTATAGGATTTGGGGATCAGTAGGCCTCTCCAGACCTCTGGGAGATCACTTCAGAGTCCACTGTTGTCTGTAGTTTCTGGGAATTGAAGCATGAACACGTTATGTCCCAAAAGATAGGGAACTAGGTCTGGGTAGAGTGATGCCCTATGGAAGTCTGGTGGAGGTCTGTAGGGGTCCCAGTGAGCAAATGTGTCATCTGATTTGGATATAGGGATGAGAGACTAAACCTTCTCTTAGCTAGTTTTCTCTGAGTGTCTCTCAAGACAGCTGGCACAGTAGGGGGAATGCCCTGTGAAAATGAAGTCAGAGTGCTAAAGGACAAAAGCCACCAAAGACTGCCAGATAGTAAGTAGAAACTAAGGGAGAGGCATAAAACAGATTCCCCTCCAGCTCCTTCAGAAAGAGCCAATCCCACCACCATGATTTTTATCGGCCCGGCTCTTGAGCTAAGAAGAACCTTTCACTCTAGTCATAATCCTGTAGTCGACACCATAAATTATATACTATTAATTATCTTTGAAATGTGATTACTATCTGATGACATATTAAGAATTTTACATATGTTATCTAAATTAGTGCCCATGATGGTGCCAAAAGATGGGCATTCTCTACATTTTACAGAAAAGAAAGCGAGGGTCAGGAAAGTCAAGTGATTTGCCCCAGGTCACATAGTTTATAAGTAGCACAGTTAAATTCAAGCACATCTACATTATACTGGCACCTGTTATATTATTTAGACAGGGAGTAGACTCCGAACCCCAGGTCTAGTAGACAGACTATTAGAGATTGATTTTTAATTTTTTGTACCATTCTTAGGCCATACCAAGTTTGTTTTTGACTCAATAATTGTTTTGGGAGTGGAAGTCATTGAGTCAGCAAAGCAGGAGCATGTGACACCTTCTAGCAGATAAACATTTTTTCACTCACATTTTAAGGAAAATAAAACAGAAATCCAAAATAAAAGAACCCAAATGGCAAACACTGTAATGCCATTTAATTTTTGCTTATGGAAAAAGCAAGTAAAAGGCAGAAAGAACCTATGGCTCTGTAATTATAGAGGCACACAGTAATACTTAGGAGTTCAACAGTACAAAAATGTAGACTTACGGGTTTTAACAATGTGTTTGCATATCATACACTATGAAATCAGACGTTGTAAGGAAACAGTTTCACAGCTAGTTCAGAATGATATAATTCAGCACAGATTTTTTTTTTCCTGTAACACATGGTTTTGAAATTGAAGATTTCTTTTCTTTGAAGGAAGATGGAAAAGTCATTATGTACCAAGTGCAAAAAATTAAGTTCGGAGTAAGATTTGCATGGAATGTAACATTTCACTTCCTGCTTAACTTTGATTGAGTGGGCGTATTTCTTGTCAGCAAAGACCAACAAGTTTTCCAAGGTTGAGGTCTGCAATAGTCCAATTCAAGTAATGTAATGATAAGATTTTTATAGTCGAAAGGACAATAATCTATTTCTGTTGTTAATTCAAAATGTTTATTTTTATTAATTATTCCAGAAATTATCTTTAATGCATAGCTGCATTCTTTTTCTTATGGGAAAAGGGAGTCTTTCATATTTTCGGTTAATGCATAATTATTCATTCTTCGATGCATACAACATACCGTCTTCTTTGAGCAAGACAACACTTGGAATGATGTGAGAGATGGTGAATGATGGTCTTTGCTCTCTACGATTTAAAACTTGCAAATAATCTGAGACAAGAGGTTCGCAAAGAAAGAATGTGCTGTTGTTTACTGAGCACCAGATGCCTTCGGGTTTGGGGCTAAAAGCTTTAACTATATTGTTTTATTTTATCCTTAGAACAGTTGGGTACTGGTTAAATTAAACTCAAAAAACTATTTCCTTATTTTCATCCTGAAAGTAAGAATACCATTAAATGGGAGTTACATTACTCATTTAGAAAATTCTTAGAAGAGGAAAGGCTTTAGGATTGTAAAATCTTCATTAATTTCTTGGGGTTGCTGTGACAAAGCACTGTAAACCAGATGATTTAAAATCACAGACATGCATTCACCCATAGTTCTAGAGAGGACTAAGGTGCCAGCAGCACCAGGTTCTCTCTGAAGACTCTAGGGAAGGGTCTGTCCTTGCTTCAGCCCAGCTTCTGCTGGTTGTGGCAACTCTTGGCACTGCACTCCTTGGCTTTGTAGCCTCCTCTGTATGTTGTACAAATGTATGGAGCTGGAAAGTGAAAAGGCCTCGTCTCACTGAGGCTGTGCTTCTAAGCTCAGAGCCAGAGGTTTTTTTGCTCGTTCATTTGTTTGTCTGCAAAGAGAAAAACCCTATCCATGTGAGATGGTGGAAATGTAAAGGGGATAATCCACAGAGAAGCCATCTCTACGTTTTCTTCTCCCAAGGAGCTTCAGGGCTATGAACTTACAACCAGATATAGTTAGTACAGTTTGAGAAGTTGTGGAGTTGAGACTATTTCAATTCTGTTGGGCTTTGAAGGTAGTGAGATCAAAACTTGCGCCCTTACAGCTGTAAACAAGAGACTTGATTCAAATTCCAGTGTTTTCATCCCCAAAATGCAGATACTAAAACATTTCATGAAGATCTTACAAGATTATGCACAGCGAGTCTGGCATCTTGCTTGGTACATAAAGGACCGTAGTAGTTCTTCCATTTCTTTGTCCCTTGGTTGATGTGGATTTGCTATGTTATAAAGAGGTCACAGTTTAGGAGTAGGGCCCCTTCGGTTAACATAAAGAATAGGAAAACAGTAACATAGAAAAGTATCAGTATGTAACAGACCCGAATGATACTACATAGTTACCAAATATTTGTAAGAAAGTTGAAGTATGCAGATGTAAATTGCCCTTTTGCTATTTAAATAGAAGCCTCTGCTGTGAGTCATATTGCAGGTGCTAGTGTCACAAAATTGATGGTGCAAATTTTTCTTAGTAATTTTGTGGTCATGTTGTGAACAACATTCTTTATTATAACTGAAATAAGGGCCATATTGTTTAATTAAACAGAAATATTGGAATCTAATCTCTGGTCAGTAACATCACTTAAAAACCATGGAACTGTGGTTATTTTTAAGTCTATAATACTAGCAAAGAAGAATCTGTAGTAAAAGCAAAAAAAAAAAAATGCCATTAATCAAGAACTAAGCTTCTTAAAGTAAGACTGGATTAGAGTTCTAACAAATCCTAAATCCCATGCGTGGTTTCCATAAGTTTGTACTATTGATTCTTCCTAAGCAGTATGCATTGTTTTCAACATCCTGGCCTGCTAGTGTTTATATTATATTTTATCACTCCCTTACACACTTTCCTCTCCTCCACTTATGTGGGCTCTTATCACTTCCTCCTAGATTTCTTTTCACGTTACATATTTCATGTCACATTTATTCATTTTCATAGTGATAAGATTTCAAAACAGTCCCCTTCCTTTCACAGGCACGGTGATTTCTAACATAATTATTTAAAGAGTTGAAATGTTGTGCCCCAGTTTGTACTGAAACTTCATATTACGTGGACGTCAGTAGAACATTAAAAGTGAAAATAGAAAAAAATACCAAAAAATTGACTAAGATTTTTTAATTAGCCATGTGTTTTGTTAGAAAGCCTTATCCTTTCTAACTAAAGAAATATGAATTGACTGAGAGAAAAGACACACACACACACACACACACACACATATATATGTAATTTTATAAAGATCGTTTTTATAGAGTTGCCACTAATATGTTCTTAAAACCCTACAACCTACAATTCCCCAGGCCTGCTACCAGGTGATTTGCATATTTCAGTTGCAGTTGTGATGATCGAAGCCATCAGGAAAGTATTTTGCTCCACAAAACTGAGCTGTGGGGTCAGCATATCAATCCAGGTCTTTCTAATCTCAAAGTTTGTATTCTTTCCCTGAAGCCAACTCCTATTCCTTTTGTTTTTCTAAAAAATAACTAAAGTGGATGATTCTAATGGATTACCTTACACACATATTAGTTAAATGAGTTACTTGCATTTTGAATGCCTCAGTTGTTCCACTGAAAAATCTCACATAATTTTTCAGGGACCTAGTTTTTTTTTGGCAGTTTTTAGCTGGGGCTGGTTTTGAACCTGCCACCTCTGGTATATGGGGCTGGCACCCCACTCCTTTGAGCCACAGGCGCCACCTTCAGGGACCTATTTTTATCAGTTGTACAATCACATACTTACCGTCAATTTATGAGATGCTCTGAAAGCATTTAGAATTGTATTGCCTCAAATGGAATCTTTCTAATATGCTTCTCAATAGGAAGTGCTCTTTTCTGTTTTCTGTAAGTAACACAAATAAACTGATTTTCTTTTCTAAAAAGACCTGAGGCCATTTTTCTGATTAACTCAAGAGCTATTCATATATGTCTTATTTTAAGAAAATCTGAAAGAAATTAATGAAGCATACACTTTGGGAAAGCATTATTATGACATTAAAGAATAATTCCCTTTACATGAAAATCCACTGAAGATGTTCATTGAAAATTATCATAATTTTTAAAATCACTAATAAGAGCTATTGAATTACATGAGCTTATTATAAATGCTAGTCGGCAATCATTGAAGAGATGGTTTTGGAACAGTTGTCCTTATTAAAGTAAAGGAAGGCAAGTGTGCAAATATTCCTTTATGGCTTTGAGTAACCACAGTGCTTACAACAATGTGATAGAGAAATGTGGATACACTTTATGTACTCTTCCTGTAGAAGAAAGTTCCGCAAAGTAACTTAAACCCGGCACATTAAACATAGATTTAAAAAGATGAATCATGTATTTTGTGGAAAGACAAAGTCCTTCTCCTTGGATATTTCAAGCTCTCCATACCAGTTCCCCTGCCTTACCTGCTTACAGAAAGGGTGTCTCCTATGGCTAATGGGGTCCAAATCAGTCTTGCTCTTGAACGGTTCTGACAGCTTTAAGGCTGTAATTCTAGAAACAGGAGCTTGCCGTAAAGCATCTGCATATGTTCCCCATTATTTCCTCCAGAAGAAAACAATAGTTGGGTGACATTCCACTCTAATGGAGTCCATTTTCCCTAAATAGCTACACTTAGTCAGTTATAATTTGGTAGATCATAAAAGAGATAAAGAAGCTATTTAAAATGAGAATGGCAAATGTAAGCCTGTTAAAACATTTCTAAGTAGCTGATTACACATGCATGAATAATTGCAAAACTGAATATTTATTTCAATGTCCCTGAAGTCCTGGAAGAGGTTGAGAAGAAAGCACAATACTTAGGTCACCAGGAACTTTGCGATGGATATTTTGGCTTGTGGACTTACTATGGTCTGTCCCCGTTAACATTTTATGGATGAAATTGCAAATATGTTTTGCAGTTAACATGCTAAGAGTTCGATTCTAAGGAAACTGAAAAATATATCTCTTCAGTGCCTCAGGGGCACCAGATCATCTTATTGACACTGTTGGTGATCTCCTGTGTTAGGGGAGAAACTGAATCCATTTGCAGATTGCACTACGGGCATTGGTATGATCTACATGTTCCTGAAAATCTTGGCTGGTAAAAAAAAATCTGAAAACTATTTTACAGGATAAATGCATAAAATAATTGAAACTTTTAACCAAGAAAGAATGTTAAGCAATACTTTAAGTGTTGATATGGAATGAATCATTCATTCATTCATTTATTTACCTAACAAACGTTTACTGAGAGACTTTTACATGTCAGCCTCAGTGCTGGATATTAGGATATAGGATGAGTTCCTACATTGCTTTGTTTTTATGATGGGAATAGTTACTCTCTGTAATTAGAAGATGAATTGGTGGGCATTATGGAGATTCAAACTTGAGTTTTGCATGAAGTAAACATTTCTAAACATGAGAGATTTCTTAACAATAAATTGACTGACTCGAGTTATAAAACTCATCAGGAATGTTCTAGAGGTAATTGTGTGCTAATCTGGAGGAAATACTTTATACATGACCATTGAGTTAATCAAGCTTTCTAAGCTTCCTCTCATCAGCGATTTATTTTTGAAAATAATAGTAATTTACTTTTAGCCAAGTTAAAGTTAGGTTCAGAGTTAACCTTGGCCCACAGTAAGGCCAAACTAGTTGTCAGACAGACATTTTCAGAAAAGCAGGAAGCAAACCTACTCGTTACATCCTGTGACAACTGCCTTCTGAAGAGCAAGCCAGTCTGGGCAGCTGTTTTTCCTTTTACTTCTAGTTTCTAGACTAGCAAAGTAGGGCAACAAGGTGACTGTGAAAACCTGTCTCCATCCCCTGGCGCTGTAATTGTATAGGTGAGGTTAATCACCAGGCATCCCCCTTTCTTTGATGTCTCAGGGCAAGGGGGTAGTTGTGGCCTTCAAGACCTGTTACCTTCAGAATCTATATGATTTCACATGGTTTACCTCAGAACTCTACAGATGCAAAAGAACTGCATTCCGAAGGCTTTCTCAGTAGCAGACTAACCTTACAATCTGTTGCCTGAGAGAAGTGTCCAGTTACCTTTCCTAGAAACAGAATAAGGTCCCAACCTGAACACTTACAGCAAGAAATGTCTGACTGTACATTTTTCCCTTGAAACATATAGTTTTATGTTTTTCCTACATTGATGCGTATCTTTCTTAAAAATTTGATCTACGAATTGTGGTAGGTGCAGACAGCTTTATATCTGGACACCTTTATCATTTAAGAGATTCTGTAATTCTTGACGAGTGAAAATGTATGTTGTTAATAGGCATTCTCTTTTATTTCCTCTTACAAATGAAAGACTTCCCAAGCAGATATTTTTGTTGCTTGTTTTTTTTTCAATTCTTTCGGACTAGTTTTCCTTCTTTGACCCATTCTTTGAAGTCATTGTCATAGAATGAAGACTTAAGAAAGAGATTCACATGGCTAATTAAGTAAAGATATGAAAGCAAAATGTCCTTTGGATTCCTCTGGCAGACAGCTACTTAAAGGTATAGAGTCTTGTTCTCAATGTCCTCATCTGTACGGGGGAATGATTGCTTTCCTTCCTATGTTATGTAAGATTATGTAGATCCATGTTAGTGAATTTATGATTAAAAAATTCCTCCAACAAAAAGTGAACAAGAAAGAGTGGAATGAATTTATTCTCTTATCTTATTTTATGAAGAACACAACATCCTTTGAAACATTTATCTAATCCGTAAATGAAAGAAATACATCAAATGGGAATTGATAAAATTTCTGAGATAAATTTTCAATTTTAACTTAAAATTCTCTATCCATATGCCTATGTATCTATCCTCCATCTACCCATCTCTATATGTTTTTTCACCAAACCATTCAATTCTTCTGTAAAGTAATTTAGGAAAAAGAATTTCAGTTGTCTATGCAACATATTTCCAATCATGTTTATAGCTTAAGGAGAAATGAAATAAAAGGATTAACAAACATTCTATTAATTGCTAACATTAATTCTTACACATGTTACTTTGGAAATTGACACTAGAAATATTACTAACCCTATGAAAATATAATATTTAATTCAGGGTGTCCTAAAAGTATCTATGCAAATTCACAGGCTTGTATAATAGCAGGGATCTTGGAATGTGTTTGCCATGAGTGGAAGAAAAAAAACTCTATGTGTGTGTGTGTGTGTGTGTGTGTGTGTAGAAAGAGGTGGCCAATGCATAGAGTATATTTTGTAATGAATATTTTGTAAACAAAAGTACCTTTAGCTACAGTTTCCCATTTTACCTTCTGTTTGGTGACTTTGGGGACTCCCTTGTTATTAAATTCCAGAAATATAAAAGGCAAATTGGATTATAGGAAATTAATATTAGTAATTAGAAGGTAATAGTTCTAGTATTACATATAATTAATACTATTATCTATAACCCATGAAACCACATTTTTATAAACTAACATGCCAGTCTTGAAAGATTTTATGTCAGAATAATAGCTTTATTTACTAGAAAAATGAAAGTGGGAATGAGTCCCACCATATCCCTAAAGCTGTTGATGCAGAGTTAGCCTCATGTGCCCCATGTGCTGGTCCAACAGGAGCCCTTGTGGCAAACCTGATATTGTCTGGAGCCTAGGATGCTTGTGGAGGAGCACCAAGAGGAGAACTGCAAGGGGGGCAGGAGAATGGGCCAGTGGTAGCCATCATTAGGGTTAATTATTTCCCTGATTACTCTTCTATTATTTACACAGACAAAGTGAGGGCATGGAATTATAAGACAGAAGAAAATTTGTCTTGACTCCCTCAATTATTTTATTCTTAGATAACAGATTCACTGGTACAATTCACCCTTTGAACTAGATAATTTAGAATTACCATAAACTTTAATTGTGAACTTGTCCTGAGGTTCATTAGTGTGTGTATGTGTGTGCGTGTGTGTGTATGTGTATGTACATGTGTGTATGTGTGTGTGTGTGTGCATGTAACTGTTCTGAATGAATTCTTTCTGGAAGAAAAAGGATGGATATGTCTAAGTCTTAGACCAAAATTATATAAAGTGACTCTGAAAAACTATCTTAAGTGAATATAAGCAAACTTTTAGATGTGTTGTAAACACTTTAGTCTTCAGAAATAGTTTGCAACACATGAGCATCGCATGTAAACTCTGAAAGTGTGGCTTGTATCATCAGGAGGTCTTGGGCAGGTTGGTAACAACCCAGAGATAAAACTAAATGGCCGTACTTGGTGAAAAGAAAGGATGGTATATGAACTTAGTGGGGAGAGGCTGCTAAATACAGTGTCAGCTGGCAGTTGACATAAACCACAAAGGGCTCTATAAGTTCTTCAAACCAAATTATATGTACTTAGACCACTAGATAAGGTTACCATGCGTGATATTACTCTGCTGCAGGCTTTTTCCCCTCTCCAAGTGAGTATCTTTGTTTTGATTTTGGCTGGGAAGTTCCTTTGTTGGTCAGCCACAACATTTCCATTAACTCACATCAATTCCCCATCTCACGACTCCTGCCAGTTTTCTCCCAGCCCGAACAGGATAGATACTATTAGCAGTACTGCCTGAAACATCTAAAATTAAAATTATTTTTCCCACAGCTTCCGACCACTGGATTGTGAATAGCTTCAGTATTATTTGCAGTGTTCATAATCAAAACAATGAATTTAGGAAGACCTTTTACTCTAAGTAGAAACTAAAACTTTATGTATGATATTCAAAATTGTTTAAAGATTTAAAAAAATAAAGGCATACCAAAGTTGCTTCAGAGGTTGCCTTTTGATCTTGTGAAATCTGCTTTGCCTGTTTTAGCTGTCAAAGCGCTGGCCGCCGTGAATTTGTATGTCTTCCTTCTGTAATTCCTAATGGCAGAGAGTTACCCATTGAATCCAGCAATCCAATCAGTCAGCAGTCCAGGTAGCCAACATATTGACTCAATATCTATTACATGGGTCACTACAGAAGTTTACATGAGGCAGACGGCGATGGTCCATTATTTCACTTCCAAGAAACCCAGACGACAGCGTCCTTTTTTGATTCATCTGTGCAAGTTTCAATTTGCTGGGAGGGCTTCATCTGTTTCTCCCCCTGATAGATTTCTCCTCTCCCATAGTAGGGAGCCTGGTACATGATAAAATCTCAGTAAGTGGAGATTATTATCCTAATCATCCCAGTAATAAAACTATCTATTTAGGTTACTTAAACTATAAAATCCATACTAAATGTATCTGTGTAGTCGTTGCCATAGTATCCATGTGGACCAGTTTGCTTAACAACTATGTGGGTCATCACGAAAGTTTTGAGATACCAAAAGAACAAAAATATTTCTTCTAAAAAATAAACAATCTGATGCCTGCTCTATTTAACATCTGCCTTAAAAGTCTGTGCTACAGATTTCACATTTCTTATAATTGTTATTTTCTTCTACACATGCAGAGGGCAAAGAGGGAAAACACGGGCAGGCCTTCTTTATTTTGAGCATTGAGTATGTTTTCCACTTGCCCTTTCTGAGCCTTCTCCATCCTGGCCAGTGCCCTCGAAAACTGAACTATGGGAAAGGCATCTAGGGCTCCCTGGCCTCTGGTTACCAGTTCATTTGGTCAACAGAAGACACCAGCAGGAGATTGAATCATAGGAGGAGATGGATTGGTGTTCTGGGGACAGCCAAGTCTACACGTCTTTCTCCAAGTCTGACATCCTGTTATGAGCTTATATTATCCATTACAAAAAAATACACACCATGTCATTGAACAAAGGCTACAAACGAGGATTCTCAGTTTAGAAGGTCGGATTACGAGATTGCCAGTGCACCACTAGAGGAGTGTAGGTCCAGGCATTTATTCCTTTCATTCCCTCTGCACTTGGCCATTCAGCTTGGTTGTTTATCTCCACTGAGGAAGTATGGAAGGAGACGCTTTTTCCCCATAAGCTGAAAGGAGACAATGGTTTCCTCCCCTGCTCACCTGGGCTACTGAACTATCTCTCTTGTTTCTCTAAACCTGCACCATCCCACGTGGTGCTCCCTAGATACATCTAGCTATTGACCTGTGGTCTAACAATCATGATGATGTGACTGATGAGCTAAATTTTGTATTTTATTTGGTCAAAGCGAATTAAAATTCATATTTAAGGGCGGTGCCTGTGGCTCAGTGGGTAGGGCGCCAGCCCCATATACCAAGGGTGGAGGGTTAAAACCTGGCCCCGGCCAAACTGCAACAAAAAAATAGCCAGGCGTTGTGGTGGGCTCCTGTAGTCCCAGCTACTCAGGAGGCTGAGACAAGAGAATTACCTAAGCCCAAGAGCTGGAGGTTGCTGTAAGCTGTGATGCCATGGCACTCTACCAAGGGTGATGAAGTAAGATTTTTACTTAAGGATTTACTATTTGACTAGAAATGGGCTATAGTACTGTAGCAGATTTTAAGGACCTAATATGAAAAGACAGGAAAATATTTTACTAATATTTTTCATGTTAATTCATAATAAAATAATATTTTGGATATGTTACATGAAATTTATTATTAAGATTAATTTTACCTACATCTTTAACCTCTTTAAAGTGTTCACTAGAAAATTTTAAATTCCTATGTATCTTCCACTGTTGGACAGACCCACTCTAAACCTCACTCTAACTACTGTAAGAGTTACAGTATTCTCCTCAACTGCAAAGGTTGGATAAGCCATCAGTATCCTCCTGGGACCCAAACTTAAGCCACCAAAACCCAAAACAAAGCCATCTATTGTGACTAATCTTTTTAAACCTCATGGGCTAAATACCACCTTGTTTTTAAAGATAAATGAAAGAGGCTTTTGGTGGGGAGTTGGGATACATTCAGTGGGCACTGTTAGCTAGAGCATATTGGCCTCTAGTTGATAGAATTTTATAGTATGCTCTAGTGGAATAATCCTCCACATGCTCCCCAAAGGGAAGGACAAATTACTATTTTTAAGTAGCGATCATATGCCAGATAATTTGGGGGCAACAGTCCTGATAAATAGAAATGTTTCGAGGTACTCTAATTTTACAGACCAGGAAATTGAGGCATGGAGAAATTACTTGCTCAAATCACACAGCTGGTAAACATGGAAGCCAGAATCAGGACTGGGTTTGTTTGACTTTATAGTCCAGGATCCTTCTAGCACACTACACATAAATATTCCCTACTCCAAGGTGCTTTAAACAAAATTTATGGGGGAAAGTTGTTGATTTTACTAGATATTGATCTTAAAACTTTCCTCAAAAGGTAGGTGGTCTCCAGCATGCCTTATCCCTCCCACGCCAGCGCCTCAGACCACATTCCACCTCTCCCTTGACCCTAGGTAACCACTTTGAAAAAGACCTAAGAAAGACCAGAGCTCAACAACATTTACACGGAAAAGTTGCTTTTAGGGGTGGCTTGTCCGGTCACTTGTGAGTGGTTGAGGGGAGATTTGGTGGACTCATACGGGCCAGTTTGGGCACTCTATAGTCAGCCGAACCTGGCCCCAACTCGGCCCCAGTTCTATTCCACCCTACCCAAGATCCTTAATCCTAGTACACTTGGACCATGAGATAGTCTTGTTTCCCCTTTAGGACACAACGGAAAAATGCAAGTGGAGAGGTGTAAACTGTACCCAAATAACAAATGGATGGAGGTCGTCTGCCTCAGGCTAAAGACTTCACAGTCTGCCTCTTGTTCTTATTTTCAATCTAGACATAATTTGATCCTCCTGCAGTTGACTCTGACTTACAGTGTGGCTCTTCATGGGAGTTTTAAAATGATGTTTACACACATGTTAGCACTCATGGCACTGGACTTCACTTATCCTCCCTTGCTAAATGGGTGTGAAATAAAAATATTTTTGTAAATGCAGGTAGGCCCTGTACTTGAACCCATGTTAATTCCTGAATTGTTCACAGCTGTGTGACATTAAACACTAACAGGAGAGTAATAGGAACCTCCAGGATCACTGCAAAATTGGTCACGGTTTTGTTCTCCTTATTTAGTGCAAGGAATCCTTTGGGTGCATAATAAAACTGACTGTTGGATTAAATGTAACAAAGCAAGGGTCACTTCCTCCTATATACATTTTATATTTTTGGCCTGATCTAATAATGCTGTGTGAATACCTAGATATCCTCCCATCTGAACACCTTTGAAAACAGAAGCAAGGATACTCGGAGTTTAAACATGGAGCTGGGAATCAGGTTGACCTGAGCTCAGCTGCGTGAGCTAAGTGCTAGGTGACCATGAACCAGTTCCTTTACCTGGATTTCCTCATCTGCAAGAAGACGGCAGCGTCATTCATGGCCGTTAGAATTTCCCACGTGCAAGCAACAGAAACCAATTCTTAAGCAACTAATATTTTCTTAAAAGGAATTTATTATAAAAAGATGAGGTAGCCAAAGGAATCAAGTGAAGGACTGAATTGGACCCTGGGATAGTCTGTGCCCCTGGAACACCAGGGGTCCACAAAATAAGAAATTATAAGAATTACTAGGGTGCCATAACTAGAATCGAAGAGCTACTCAAATTGCATCCTTATGCATCCTAATTTAAAGTGCAAATTCCTAAGAAAAAGTCTGAGTGGCTATTTGAGATCCTGCATCCCTTTCCTTGGGCAGGGGAGGGCAGAGGACAAAGGTGCAGGGCACCCCCACTGACAACTCCATCAAACTGCATCAATGCCAGAGGCCAGGTTCTCAAATAAAACATCAGTGTGGCATTACCAAGGGGACACGCGTGTTGACAAGCAAAAGAAATAGAAGTATGTTATAGACTCCCGGCGTACAGAGTCATTATGCTATTTAAATGAGATAAGTGACAAAGGCACACATAGTGACAGTTCATATAAGTTATTAATAAAGATAATTTTGGAAAATGATTAGAAAGAACTCATAATCCCGTTTACTCTTCACTACTGAGAATGATTATGTTCTCAAAAGGCATATTTTATTTACATGCACGCACATGTGAATAAACATAAACAAATTTTCATAGTAGTCCTTTCAATTTTATTTAAAATGTTATTAACAGGACATTTGAGCATTTTACTATCTAACGAGGTAGAGCTCTATGGAAAACAAAATAAGTAGCAATTATGTCCCAAGTAGTTGGCATGCAATTTTTAATTCAAAGATCTGTCTTTTCCATTTCAAACATAAGCCAACAATAAATCCCACATCATCTATTTTAGTTATGGTAAATCATAGTTGTATGTGGTAATGATTATGGCTAATTGCGGGATAAAGGATTTAATTTTAGAGTATGAATGAAATATACTTTTGTTGACGTTTTGTGCATGACAGTCTGGGAACAATAGGGGAGAGCTAACAGCTATGTGATATAAATCCCCCTATAGAGAGAATAAGATGGAATAATAAATCAAGGATTCTGATTGTTAATGATGGCTTTAGAAGCCCAGGCTCCCCATAGTTAGAATATACCATCTGCTTCAAATTAGGAAGACTGTAGCCTCTTCTGACATGAGTTCCCTGATGATGGGACGTCTGTGTGTGTGTCTGTGAGAGAGAGTAAGTCACTCCTGTTATATGGAAAGGAAAATCTACAACACTTGTCTGAACTATTAGTTTATGGAGGGATATATTCTGAGGTAAACTGCTATGCTATACTAAAAGATTGCCAATCTACATTAAAATTTGTAAGTTTTTAAAGAACATAAAGAGATCATTTATTCAGCGATTGTTCTGAAATTGTTTATGGACTGCGTGACACCAAGATCTTAAAAGGCATTGACTCTATATTTTTTTAAACTTCTGTTTTCACTCCACGATAGACAATGTCTTTCATTAAAATCAACATTTAGCCCTGTCAAAGCAAATCCTCAAACAGTGAAGTCAGACTCAAAGTTAGTCTCCCCTTCGGAAATCATTAGTAGAAGCCAAAATATTTATACATAATGTGGAAGAGGCAGAGTGTGCCCTTTGCTTCCATAACCAGTCTCAAGAGAAATTCCTAGTGCATGACAGTGAACGTTTAGTGACAAGAAATAGTGCCTGCCAACGCTTGCCAGGGATTTCTGTACATAAATGTGAGTCAATGCAAATTAAAAGCGATGCCATTTTATGACTGCGCTGTGCGCAGTGCTCCGTAGGTATTAAAGTGAGTCTGCGCAGGGCAGCGCCATTTGACATTTCCCCAGCAGGGTGTCAGCGATTCTGTCCTTCTGCAGCCCCCTAGCATTTGGGGCCTGTTTGCTTTGTTTCTCGATTTAGCCATTCCGGTAGGTGTCTACTTCTGCCTCATTGTGGTTTTCATTTGCATTTCCCTAATAACTAATAATGCTGGTTATGTCTGCAGGCACATGCCTCCATCCATATATCTCCTGAGATGAAATGTCTCTTCACGTCTTTTGCCTTTCTAATTTGATTGTCTTTTTTATTATACACTTTATATATGCTAGTTATTAGACCTTTATCAGATTGTGGTTTGCAAACATTTTCCCTCACTCTGTCACATGGCTCTTAATTTTTTTACACAGGGTCTTCAACAAACCAAAGTTTTCACTTTGAATAGTGTCAAATTTATCATTTTTTCTTTGTTTGGATTGTGCTGTGGGTGTCAAGTCAAAGGACTCTTTACCTAGATCCCAAAGTCTTTTCCCATTTTTCTAAAGGATTTCTAGTTTTATGCTTACATTGAGCTCTGTTATTCATTTTTGCATTTTGAGTTAATTTTTACATTAGATGTGAGGCTTGATTTAGGCCAAGTTTCTTTTCTTTTCTTTCTGTTTTTCTCCTTCCTTCCTTTCTTCCTTCTTTCTTTTTTTCTCCCTCCCTCCCTTCCTTCCTTCCTTCCTTCTTTCTTTTGTCTATGTACATACAACTGCTCCTGCAACATTCATTATAAAGACAATGCTTCCTTCATTGAGTTTTACAATTACCCTATAATGATGCCCTTCCCTTTCTTCTTCCTTCTTCAAGATATCTATATCTCTCTCCCTGTCTCACTTGCTCGATTGCTCCCTCATTTGAGCCACTGCTTACCATATTCTATCTTTGTTACAAATTAAAGTGTCTTTCTATAACTTTAGATTCATCACTTTTATGCTATGAGATTTGATGCTTAATATGAATATGGAAGATGTGAATTGACATTTTCTTATATATTTATAAGATTATAAATACATTATCTTATATATTATGTATTTATGAAACACCTAAATTGGCATTTCACTGATCAAGTTATGTACTTTCATGATTTGTCACATTAATTAACAAGCAAAAGAGTAGAGTAAGATAGGCAAAATATTTTCAGTCCTCTCTTTGTTATACAATGTCCCCAGGGTCAGCAGCCCTGATGCATTTGAATCTCTTTGGGTTCTGGTGTGTTAGTAGCACAGAAACTAGGGAATGAGGCCCAGGCGACTCTAGCTTATGGAAGTGGTCAGGAGAGCACCAACAGGCACACGGATCCTGCCCCTTTCCTCTTACTTCCCTTTCTTCTGCCTTCTTTGCTCCCTCCCTGCAGTCTTCTCTCTTTTCTTCCCTTCTTTCCTTCTTTCCTCTCTCCTTCCTTACTTAGTTCTACAAATATTTAGTGAATACTTGAGAATAAAGTGGTGCACGAAGTGGACAGGTCTTTGCTCTTATGGAGGTTCTAGTCTAGTGAAAGACAAAGAAAGGGCTCAGCGCCTGTGGCTTAAGTGGCTAAGGTGCCAGCCACATACCCCTAAGGTGGTAGGTTCGAATCCAGCCCAGGCCTGCCAAAAACAACAAGGACGGCTGCAACCAAAAAATAGCCAGGCGTTGTGGTGGGTGCCTCTGGTCCCAGCTACTTGGGAGGCTGAGGCAGGAGACTCGCTTGAGTCCAGGAGTTGGAGGTTGCTGTGTGAGCTGTGATGCCACAGCACTCTACCCAGGGGAATAACTTCAGGCTCTGTCTCAAAAAAAAAAAAGACAAAGTAACTAAATAAGTGAAATAATCACAGATTGGAATAAAGGTGATCTCATTAGGTTTTATCATTGTCCTACATTGAAAAACTCAAATCTTGGAATATTATGTCAATTGCAATATTAGAATTATAAAATATATCATTTGGGGATATTATTGTTAAATTCATTGACAATATTTTATTGATTCTCCTGGTATTTACAGAGCATGAACATTTACAGCATGGCCCTCCTTGCTATATCCTCAAAGAAAAAAACTGCATAATTTCTGATTCCCAAGAATTTATAATTTAGCAGAATAGATAAAATTACATTTTAACACATAAATATATTTAATAAGCATTATATAAATAGGATGAATCTTACATAAAAGTAAAACAAAAATGATTCCGTGAAGAGGAAAAATCCTCTTCCTCTGGATTGATTATAGAATGCATCCCTGGAAAACATCAGAGAAATGACTGAAGTAAACCTTTAAGTTAGGGAGGCTTTCAAAGAGCACAGAGGAGACAAAAGGTAGAAAAATGAAATAAGAGAAGATGGGGGTGGCACCTGTGGCTCTAAGGAGTAGGGCGCCAACCCCATATGCCAGAGGTGGCGGGTTCAAATCCAGCCCTGGCCAAAAACTGCAAAAAAAAAAAAAAAAAAAAAAAAAAAGAGAAGATGGCTGATGTAAGAAAGCTTCAGCATGGAAAGATAAGGAAGCTCCTTTGTTTCAGGCAATGATAGAAATATCAGTTTGAGATTATAGCTAAGAAGAAGAAGATTCAAAATACAGATTGAGTCCAAATCATATCAGTTAGAAGGGCACACTTAAGTCTTTAAGTCTGACTTAATCTATACAAAAACAGAGTATATAAATGAAACATGTCTACTCCCTAATATTCTGAAATAAAATTTAAAAAATTTAAAAATTTAAAAAAACTCCAAAATACAAAGAGACCAAGCACACAGTAACACTTTTTGAATATTGGGGAGATGCCTATTTGTACTTAGACTTCATACTCACAACAGCTTCCAAAGGAATTCAAAAAAGGTATAGGTTTGAACTAGTATGGGGGAATGTTGTCATTTGTGTAGCTGCTTTTTAAGATGTTAAACTGAAGAATGGATGAAATGTAATGTTTCATACTAAGATGCCTATTTCCCCATTAAAAGCTAGAAATATCTATTTGTATAATATGTCAATACAAAATCATGATTATTTTATTGTTAATTCATTCTTTTCTTCAATTTAGACAACTTAAGTATCCCTAAGACGCAATTTGCTTTACTCTGAGTCTATCCTTTTTTCCAATATGGGGTGAACCCTAATCATTAAATAGCAGAGTCAACCAACTTTAAATGGGTTTTAAAAGGAGTCTATGATATGCTACATGGACAAAATTATAAGCAAATTCTTTCCACTCATTTGCTTTTACATTTGAGCAATATGTTCAAAAGTTTGTGTCCTGTTCTAGAATGACTCCTGGCTCATGTGGCTTGCCTTCTTTGAGTGGGGGAGATAATAACAATCCTTCTTTCATATGGCTGATGGAAAGATAAATGAGATCCTGTGTAATTTTTTCCCAAAATTAGTAGAGATCAAATCTAATATTGTTAGACAATAGATTTGATGATGACTTGGTAGCATTAGTGAAAGTAGCAAGAATATCCCAGTACCTGTATTTTCCTTGACACGTAAAACCTGCCTAATAAGGTTGCTGATGATGAACAAATCATGTTCTATAAACTCTAGCTCACAAATAATTCAGCATGTCTTGTCTTATTTAATGATAGTAAATTATCCAGAATAGAAGAGTTGTATTATGTGTGTGTAAAACTAATAAATATATAATCAAACAGAAAATCCTCACAGAATTACCTGTTATGCTTTAGGGAAAAAACATCAAATGTGATGCTGAATAAGTCAATATGTGTCTTCTAGTGGGTTCCATTTGTTTAAGCAAACATAGTACACATGACATCATAGTTAATATATAATATGCAAAAATGTTAGGAAGTTTAAGTTTAAAAGACATAAATTTATACTATGACTATTCATCTGCATATATGTGTGCATATACGTACGCACATTTATAGGTATATATCAATATATGGAAATACATAAATACACATATAGTATAGATCTATAACCACATAGTCTAAGTTGAAATTAGTAATAGTGCCTCAGAATGTACTGAAATTCAAACCACACTGACAGAGAACAGAACATGGTGAAACAAAATAAACACATGTCTAGCTATACAGCCCCTTTTCAAGTTAAAACTTTATTTATAGCATATTGGGGTGGGGAGCTTTCTGTATTATAGAGTGATTGGTGTAGCAACAACTGTAAATACACCAGAAATGAAGTTTTCTGTGCAGGTTTGGGGATGAGTAATTTAAGACTTGCAGTAGTATTTAAAGTGACTAGTTTTGTGAATTATTCCCTTATGAATCTACTTGACCACTTATAAAAGTCATATGTGGTTCAGTGTCATGGCTGAACCAAAAAACACACACCTGGGTATGATGATGTAGGAAAAAAGGCAGAAACCGCATGTGTGCCTGAGGACAGCGCGTTTGAGTAAGTCGGTAGGAAGGCTGGGAATAGCCCAGCATCCGCATGTGTGTCCCACACTCAGCAGAGCGATCAGAACATGTGTGAGCCCGCATGGTTTTGGCCATGGTTAGCAGTGCTGTCCGACAGTGACGTGGGGCTCCTTCTAGGATAAGTCATGACTATCTAATTACCATGGAGTGGCCTATTTATGGTACACAGGAGGATACCTTGCTGGGTTTGTTCCCCACAGTTATTAAATCTTAATGGCATTTAAAATCCAAGATGCAGTATGACTTTGCACAAGATGACAGGATGCTTCCTACATGCTTCCTGTCTTCGAAAAAAATAATATTAAGTAGTCTGATTAGAACGCAGGGAATGGAAACAATGGGCCCGAAACAGCCTGGGTTTTGAGTCAGATGAACTTGCCTTGGATCCTGTATCTTGATTTAAACGTTGTTAGCCTGTATTTCGTTTTGCCCCACAGACAAAGCCATGTGTACCTTGCGTGATTATTGTGAGTAGTAAATGAAATAATAGATGTAAATATAGCAATATAATATCCCGCAGCTGTGAGGCAGCCACATTCTCTCATCCTCCAGCGCCACATTTCTCCTCCATCCCTTGTCACCCATCAAGCAATTAACAAGAGATTTTCAGAGTTTTATAAATTCTATAATTAGAAAAAAACTTGGAGTGTTTTCTTACTGAAGATTAATGGTAATTCATATGACAAGAATGCAGTAGCTTCTCACATATTGGTATTTGCTGGGAAAAACAAGCTAGGAACTTTGTGTATGTTATGATTTTAATACATATACTAACGAATATTCTATCTGGTAGATATTATTATAAACATCTTACATAGGATTATCATAATAATGATGAGGAGAAAAGTACCAACTTACTTATATTACATTTATCGAAAGAATGTAAGTCCTGGAAGGATAAGACACATCCCCTTTATTTTGACAATACTCTGTACTAATAAGTAGTCATGAAATGTTAGTTGCTTTTTCTTGAAAATTTCATTGTTACATGTAGAAAAATGATGACAGCCTAGATACTGCTGCTTCTTTGATTCAAGTACTAATCAAGAAGCTAGGTAGTAAAGATTTCTCTAGATGAAACAAGGATTTTGCTTTGCAATTTGTGAATAATCATAATAAATTTTCTTCTATAAATTGATGTGTTCATTTGCATACAGATGTGGGTGGGAAAGAATCGGGGTGGAGAGACAGGAAGGAGAGGACACAATTCTCTAAGTTTCAGGCACAAGAAATTACTAATAAATTATTCTTAAAGGGATTAGATTGTATTTCAATTAGCTGTGCTGAAAAATTAGCAAAAAAGTTTTTATTCCATCACCAGCCCGAGGCCCTTATTTACCTGGACTCATTAACAAACATCACAAATAAATGTACTCTCCCTACCATCGCCTGACAGTACCGAAGAAAGTAGTGTCAGGTGGCCACATCTGGATTATTTTCAGGGGTGGAAAATGAAATAATGAGGATGCCAACTGGGCCACCCACTGCAAAACGTGGGTGACCAAATGAGCCAACGGAACCTCTAATGAGTATTTACTCCAAAGGACTTTGCATGTAAACTACTTCCAGACTGATGTGGTGCCAAGCTTAGAGGATTAAGTCTTTCAGTGGCTTTTGTTGATCAGCAGCCAAAGCATCTAGGAACAAAGGAGGGGTCTCATTATTAAACATATCAAGAATATTACTTTCAGACAAGAGGAATGCAGGGTTGGATCAAAGAGCACTATAAAATAGATGGAAGACAGTAGGAATAAGTAATAGCAGCATCATTCATACTCTGGATGTAGGGTGACTTTGTTTAGTTAAGACATTAGTTTCCAGAAGACTTTAAAGCATTTGCTTAGCGTTTATGTGGTCTGGCCTGCATTAAAGGTAGTTGTGTATGTCTTTGGTTTTGATGATTTTGGAGGCAGGGAATTCTCTGTTCTGTCCCATCAGAGGGCCATTAAGCTGTAGCTCTTTCCTCCCTCAGCACTAAGTAGAGTGAAGCTATAAGCTGTTTGATAATTAGTTTTGAAATACATTAAATTGAATTATGTGGCTACTATTGTTTTAATAATATGAAAAGCATGAAGGGGAAAATAACGTGGTTTTCTTGTAGGAGGGAAAAAAGTCCATAATACAAAGAAATTGCACGTCTGGAGGAAGCAGCTCAGGATCACTTGGGAAGCTGATGTCTGGGTTTGCCCTGACTCCTGGATCCCGTATCTCACAGACTAATCACATATCCAAAGTCTGCAGATGATTAGTCACGTTCTCTGTGTCCTTACCCAGGAAGCACACAAGCAAGGACACATTTGCACACGGCAACTAAAGTCAGTGCTAGGATAGATTCTAAGGTGGCCCCCCCAAGCAATGTTTACTTCAGCAAAACAAAAATAAAAAACAATCAAACAAGGCCTAACTGGGTATTTTAAAAGTTTAAAACCCAACAAGAGAAGTTGATTCCTTTTGGGGATTTTCAAATAGTCCTGCTGACATTTTAGAAACTTCACCTCTCTGATCCTTCTTAAGGAAGTGATTGAGTTTAATAGTAAGATTTCTTAAAAAATAAAAATTAAAAAAAAAACCTGTTAATTGTGGCTGCCAGTTACTCCTTCTTGAGGTTCAAGGTAACCACCATATGGTGACCTGCAGAGTGTGGATTGAAGACTCTTCCGATGGTTGGCAAGGCCAGTTTTGTCAAAGTGCTAACACCCGATGGGTTCAGTAGGCACTGTGCAGTTACGGCAGGTTACAAACCAGGCAACAGCGGTGGAAATAAGATTGAATTTTGCCTTAAAGAGTAAGCATTTATTGGGGCAACCATTTGAGACATTCCATAACAGCGGTAAATATTGCCAGTGGAGATGCTCTTGATTGACATGTCCTGGGAACAGAAGTTGTTTGTGTAACGATAATAAAATTGATAATGGTAATAATAATATCTATTGTTTAGTACCTGCTGTATACCAAGCATTTTGCTAAGATCTCTACCTACATCCTCTTACTAAATCTTTCGTGTGATAATGGCAAAAACAGGTAACCACTACTCTCTTTTAGATCCACTGCATGTATCTTTGCTGGGTTGCAGTTACATATATATTCTGAAAGTTTCTAAAATGTTTGTTTATTATATATCTTTTTACTTAAACAGTCCCATATAATGCCAGAAAAAGTTCTTATTTCTTAACATTAGTTGATACTTTCAATCTTCGTAACAGCCTTGTGAAATAGATAGCAATATTGGTCCTATTTTATAAATGTGATAACTGAGGTTAAATAAATTTTAAAGGTCATGCATCTCCTAAGTCATAGAACTGGGATTTACATCCAAGATACCTGGCTAGAGTGTACTGGCGTTTGATTCAAACTCAAAATACACGTTCTGATAAAAAGCAATGACAGTGAATGGGTTTGGATAAAGTTTTATCCAACCCATAATATCCCTGAAACTGTATGTTAAAAGTCTCTCTCCTTTAGTTCCCAACCAGTTCTATAGTTCTTCAGGTCCTCTGCCCCTGGGGCTAGGGGTCCCACAGATTTGAGCTGAGAAGAAACTGGAATTATGCGGGTAATGGGGAGTTCTGACCAATTTAACCTTCCCAGGGATATTTCTATTCTCTTGAGGGGCTGGGTCTCCCTTTTGTCAACACCTTTCCTTTGCTGCCACCCCTTAATCCTATTTTCTTTTCTTTCTGATTTCATTAGTTTAAAAAGTGTGCCTGAAGAACTTACTCAAAGCAAATATCCAAAGCTTTCAAAAGTTATCTACCCAAGTACTAAGGAGAGAGAGAGGAGCGTAAAGACATCAGAGGGGAAAGCACGTTTCTACTCCCTGCTTTTTAAGTAAGACACTATCCTTGTCCCCATTTCCATTTAAATTCTACAGTTGGTGCAAGTCAATTATGATTTTTCGAGTAAAACATTTTTGGGCAATTCTGCAATTCTGGAGTTGCAATGGAGCTGAATTTCTTTTTTGGTTTTAGACATTGTTTTTTAAATTTCAGAATATTAGGGAGTAGATTCTGAAACGATGGGAAGAGACAGATCTAGACAGAGAAGCATTAGTGCTGCTAAGAGAGTTGGTCTTGAGACTCGGGGATCCCAGGCAAACAGTCATGAATGAGAAGAGGCAGCGCTGGAGCAAGCCTGAGCCCGGAGTGATGAGTGAGGGGACAGGGGTCCCTGTCTGGAGCCTGAAAGTCTGAGCAGCAGCAGAGCAGGGAAAGCCCCACTCCAGTTCGGAGCAGATTAAGAAACTGCTCCTTTGAGTTCATTGACTCCACAATTTAAAATAAAAATGAAAAGAAGAACAAAATCAGCTTCATCTACCAGGAACCTGGTATTCATCTTAATTCCAGAAAGAAGTGGAGTTTATTTTAGCCCCAGTGTTTAAATTTCTTCTTCAGTAACTTTTGTTTTGCTCTGGGAGAGTCTCGAGATTGCAAAGTTGCACTTCTGTGGAATCCAAATTGGCCGTGTGGGAAAGGGAGGAAGCATAGACTCTGAAGGGAGTGTCTTTTTGTCTTCTCTTTAGTGGAAGAGTCAGTGAGATTAGCTCCTTTCCCCTTGACCTGAAAAACTACCAGCAGAGCAAGCTCTTCATGTTTCTATAAAGCCCCATGTGTGACAACCGCTCAGGAATCTTGCCAACACATTCACACCCACACTGCCCAGAAAGCCATATGGAAAATGAAGAATCAATTACTTCATGCTGGGTTTCATTTTACGGCTAAGTCAGATCTCCACTATCTGTTTAGAGCATTGTTTTACAGTAACTTTGATGCAAAGTGAACGTAATATGTGCAATAATTTTAAGACTATATACAACACGGTCCCATGGTTTTGCCTTTACTTGAAATCCAATCACGATTAAGACCTTTCTAGTGGAGAGAAAAAAAAACATATTTTATATATATATTTATATATGTTTGTGTGTGTGAGGGGTGTGCATGTGTGTGTATGTGTGTAAGCACACGCACACATATGCTAATAAACTAGAGACAGGGATAGTGTGAGAACTGGTCATTATGCCTTAAGAAAGGTGCTGAATTATCCTGGGTTTATTATCCCCATCTATAAAAATAGCGGTAACAGCCAAAATAAGATTACATGGGAAGCCCTGGAGAAAGTGTGATGAGCCACAGTGGTAGATGGCAGCTTTGTTTGACTTAGATACCCCAAATCTTCCACCTCTACTTTGTCTCACACTCCGAGCTCTCCTCCCCTCCTCTTTTCCATCTTCCCTCCGTTATTCCTTCCTCCTTCCTCTCTTCTTCCTTTCTTTTAACAAATACTATCTATCAACTCTATTAAGTGCCAGTCATCGTACACTAGGTGCCAGGTTTAAGAACATCCTCAGTCAGGAAGACACATCTGTGGCTAGTATGATGTCACCACCCTTCCTAAAAATTCTTCTGTAACTTCCCACTTCTTCCAGGACAAAGACACACCTCTGGGTCGTGGTTGAGCAGCCTCCTGTCACAACCACCCCCTCCTTGCTCCCCTTTCTCTGGCTCTCTGCCTTCTTTTCACCATGTCATATGAAGCCACAGGGACTTGATGCACCCCTTGTACACTTTCTGGCATTTTTCCTCGGCTTGGTTCTCCGATTAGTTAGGTAATTCCTAGGCATCCTTCAGATCTCAGCTCCCATGACGCTTCTTTGGAAAAAGCTTTCTCTGACCCTTAATGTAGATTAAGTTCTTTTGCTATGTACTTCCACAGCACTGTGCCACATTTACTCAGAGGACTTACTTACACTTGTCACAGTTGTTTTATTAATTTCTCTCTACCCGACCAAAAGGTAAGATCCGTAAGAGCAAACACTGTGTTTGTCTCCTCCCACCATTGTGCAGCCAGTGCCTAATGCAATGACTAGCCTGTGATGAGGGCTCAATATGTCTTAGTTGAATGAATGAGTGAGTGAATAATTAAATGAAAGAATGAATCCACTGAGCAACTTCACTGTGACCCATTCTTTTTCCTGTTAGCAATTGTAAAGTAGTTTCTCTTTTAAACTTAAAGAAATGTGGCTTCTGCAAGACACAATGGACTCTAATGAAGATAATTCTTTGGAGAGAGTTCTCTGGGTGACCTTTCTTTTCCTTGTACTGTATTATTAACCAGAAACCTACGGTGGAAAAGCCTGGTGGCTCTGAGGCAGCACCCAGAGAATTACAACTTCCAGGCTCTTGCTTAACACACATATTATTTAAAGACAGCAAGGACCCAGAGGCTCACAGTATGTTGTTTCAAACACAACTATTTCAGAACCGGGTCAAGACACTCTGTTTAGTTCTTAACACGAGATTTAAGTAAAAAACACAAGTGCATTCTTGGAAAAACTAGAATGGTTGAAAATTTAGGAGGTATGGAGAGTTGACTACCAACAAGAAAACCCTCAGTAAAGTTGACGTTGCTGATACTCTGTTGCAGCTATTACGTCTGCAGTTTAGAGTATGTGCTACTGAAGTTTCAGCCTATAATGCATATTCTCACGCAAATTCCATCGTGTGGAAGGTTATATGAAAGGATCAGTAGACTGCCAGCTTTTCTTGGAGTCTGATTCCAAAGTCAGAAATGTTTCTTACTATTCTTCAGTGAAGGAATATTATATCACAAAAGCCACCTTCTCTGCAGAGTAGTATATTAACTACTGGCCAGCAAATTATTGTGTTCAAATTGCTAGCTGTTTGTTATCATGTACTCAGTTGTGTGAATGAGCATCCTTATGATTCCATTCACCTCGTGAACTAACCATGACTTAGTATGAACATCCAAACCTAAGTTCATTTGAAACCACATCCTTAAAATCCTTTACATTTCCTTAAATTATTTTTACTATAGGTCTCACTAGATTTCCACTGAGTTTCAAATAAAACCAATAACTTCATAGAGGAATTAATACTCTGCATAAAAGCAGAAAGAATTACACAAAACATTAAAAACAAGTGAAGTAGGATACATGTGTTAAATCTTATTTTTGAAGGGATGCTTTAGTTTTTATGGTTTTTTAAATAGGAAGACCTGCAGAACTCTTGGCAGTGACATTCTTGGGGAAACCTATTCAAGACAATCTTTTCGAACTGGCTCATGAGACTCATAAAAGGTTACATTGTCACAGGTTAAATACAATGACTGATTTTCAGCTATTTTACCAAATGTAAAATATTACTTATCTGGATACTAACAAAATAAGGCAAAAGCCTAATTCTATTTTATGTCTTCAGAACTGCTATCTTAGATGGTATTTAAATATTGAGAAACAAAATTTATAAGACAAAAAGTATGAATAACGTAGGAGTATAAAAAATGTGGAAAGAGAAAGATAAATATATTTCTTCTTTTATCTTAATTTTATTTGGAATCAAAAAGGTTGAGTTGTAATGAATATCGTATCAGTCAAGGTTTTCAGAGAAACAGAATCAAGATGTGTATTATCATATATGTGCGTATATCATATATATGTGTATATATACGTGTGTGCATGTATAAATATATATACACATGTATACAGACACACACACATATATATATACATATTTAAGAAATTGGCTGACATGATGGAAGGGCTTACAAGTCCAAAGTCCTTAGGTTAGAAATTCAAAATGAGTTAGTGTTTCACTTCAGGTTTTGTCCTTAAGGACTTTTAACTGATTAGATAAGACCCACTCCCATTATCCAGGGTAGTCGTCCTCACTTAAAGTCAACTGGATAATTACCGCATCTAAAAAAAACCTTCACACAACACCTATATTAGTATTTGATTTAAAAAAATAGAGTACTTTGGTCTAGAAAAGTTGACACATAAAAACAAATACCTCATTGTTTATTAGTCTCCGACTTTCTTAATTATTTGTCACTTGTTGGCAATTCGATTCATATTCTTAATTTAAATTTCAAAATACAGCAATATAGAAAACTCTGATACTTGTGATAATTAAATCTTTATATAATGTATAAACATATGTAATTTCATCTTTTCATAATTATTTAAAGTGTTTATGTCTTTTCTTCTTCTCATTCCTTGCTGTATAGAGATAGGTCCCTTCAGCTGAGAGTCAGAAAGAGAGTAAATAAACCTCATTTCACTCATCTGTGAACTTGGGCAGAAGATCAAGTACAGAATACCCTTTGGTGGTTCAGTGAAGCTCAGGAATCCCCTGGTCTATTCATATTAAGGTTTAAATAAAATGATAAAACTAAAAGGAACAACATTTATATTGAAGTACAATTAACCAAATTTGTAATACAGAAATATATGAGTTTATTTATATAATAAATAGAAAAATCTGGTTGTAGGTTTAATAACTACAACAATTTATTTTTTAATTTTAATTATTGTGGATACATGCTCGCTCTGCTTATTTATGGGGTACATGTGATATTATGATACAGGCATACAACATGTAATGGTCAAATCAAGATAATTGGGATATTTATAACCTCAAGTTTTTATCCTATCTTTGTGTTAGGAAAATTCCAATTCTATTCTTTTGGTTATTTTGAATTATACAACAAATTAACTATAGCCTCCTTTTTGTATTATCAAACACTGATGGTATTTTTGCATCCACTAACCATCTATAATATTTTTTCCCATTTTTTGGCTTTCTTTTCACTTTGTTGATTGTTTCCTTTGCTGGGAAGAAGCCATTTACTTTGATGTGATCCTATTTGTTCATTTTCACTATTTTTGCCTGTGCTTCAGTTTTATTCAAGAAATCTTCACCCAGACCAATGTCCTGGAGTATTTCCCTAATGTTTCTTCTAGTAGTTTCACAGTTTCAGGCCTTATATGTAAGTCTTCATTCTATTTTGATTTGATTTTTGTGTATGTAAGACGTAGGAACCTAGTTTCATTATTCTGCATATAGATATCTGGTTTTCCCAGTACCACTTATTGAAGACACTATCCTTTCCCCAATGTATATTCTTGACACTTCTGTGGAAAATGAGTTGACTATAAATATGTTGATTTATTTCTGAGTTCTTTGCTTTGTTCCATTGATGTATGTCTCTGTTTTTATGTGAGTACCATGCTGTTTTGGTTACTATAGCTTTGTAGTACAATTTGAAATCAGTAATGTAATATTTTCCAATTTTTTCTTTTTTCTCAGCATTGCTTTGGCCATTTTGAGTCTTTTGTGGTCTAATATAAATTTAAGGATTTTTTTATATACCTGAAAAAATGCCACCAATAACTATCATAAATTTTAAAACAGTGGGGAATGGAAATAATATTTTGAAATCCAGAAATACTGCAAAGTAATGTGGACATATCTATAACCTCTATTGTTGACAAACCTCACAGATCTTTCTAATACTACTGTGATCCATTGTGTCCATTTACAATTGAAGGACATGTAGTTAGAGTTTCGTGAGAATAAAGATACCATGTTTTCCCAGCCAAGTTCTGAGACCTCTGGTTAAAAACCAGTTCAGTATTTGGTGAGAAAAAAAAATGGTAGTTTGACAAGCCAAGACTTAAGGATTATCTATAGATTTATTTTCTCAAGCATTGTGCTGATGACAGGCACAATTATAGCAGTGGCTAACATAGAAGTTATTAAGCGCAGACATTGTTCTCAGTGCTTTACATATGTCGTATGACATCATTCTTAGAAAAGCTCCACGTGGTGAGATTTTACAGATGCACAGAGAGGTGCAGTAATTTGCTCATAGTCACACAGTTTCACAAGTGGTGGAGCCAGGAATTAGATAGTGTAAGATTTTTTAACCATATAATTAACTTCTAGTTTGATCATATTTCCCTGAATTGTGCAGCAAATGATGAAAAGCCAGGACTATGTGAGAAAATAACTTTAAGATAAAAAGTTAAGAAGCATATTTCAAATATCTACACAAATGCATAAAGTGTTCATTACTATCTATTTAACTTATAAATGATTGTGACTACATTGTTAATGCCAGAAGTACAAGAAAGAGGAAATCCATAAAACCATGCTTGCAAAAAACCATTACCAGACTTTTCTTTCATTGGTTCAGTGCAGGCTATTGGTGGCTGTGAACTTTAAGAGTTTAAATTCTTTCTAAGATCAAAACACTTTAAAATTTATTGTTATATGATTGTTTGACTCTGTTGCAATTCTATAATCGCTTTGTTATTAAAATGTCAGGGTCTTAGAAGTTTTAACAAGATTAAAAATTTAGGAAAACTAACATAATGGTAAGCCATGGCTACTATAATTAAATATTGAATATTTTTCAACTCTAAAAGCTTTGTAAAAGAGACAAAAGTTGAAATGTACCAACTTTACAACAGGGCCAAAATGCTTTTTTTTCTAAAATATTTAATAAATTTGGGATTACCATTTTAGAACATGTGACAATTTAGCCAATTTTTGATTTTCCAAAGAAAGGGAAAGTAGGGTGGCAAAAGTGTTTACATAGAGTATTAAGCCAAAAGTAGTACTTAACACATACACTCAAAGTATTGGCTAAACCTTTAATAAAAAGATGAATATTTAAAATAAATTAGCCTAGTTATGTATCAGCTTGTTAAAAATTATTCAGGCAAAAAGAAAAATCAAGTTCTTAGATTGCCCTAAATATATATAATTATAATGAATAATAAATACATAGTGACCATATCATTATTTTCCTCAAGTAGACTAGGGTTATGACAATAGGATGAACAAACTAATAGAAAAGAAGAAAATAGGAAAAATATAAATCAGCCTACTTCATTGTTCTTTTATAATTTAATTATTCACTATTGTTAAGACTGACTTCCTAGAAAAAACAAATGTGTTAAATTAATTAGATGCATTTCCTCTAATTATAAATTATAACCAGTGCAAAAGAAAGTTTACACATTTTATAACAGTATGAATGGAACTGAAATATCCTGAAGTTTCAGGCAATGTTGACCATTTATTTAGTGAGACATAAATCATTCATTATAAAGTGGATATTTAGATATCTAGCATGAAATGGACTTCTGTTAATTCAAGTTTTTCTTTCTTTGTATAACTAGTTTTATCTATTTTTTGTCGAAGTTTGCACTTACACTTTAGCTTTCATATCAGGGAGCAACCTGTTTCAAAATTGAAGACATGCTGAACAAACTCAGGAATGACATTTTAAAAGTTACTTAAACCTATACTTTGTTGTGTATAGGTTTAATTGAGTGCCTACACATTCTATGGGAGAAAGGGCAGGTAGGCTTCACAAAGGACAAAAAGTAGTTGGTTCATGAATGCACTAATGAATATATCAATGAATAAGTAAGTAAATAAATGAGGAGTCAACTTTTGCCAACCTTAACTTGTCTCAATGTCTTTCCCTTTTGCAAACTTCCATTATTATGAATTTGATTATATTTTGGATTTTTATTTCATCCTTTCCAACTATATTCTATATTAAAAAAATTAAAAGTTTTGAAATTCCCATTAAAATTTGATCATTCTGTTCTAGAAATGAAGTTCCTTCAGGGAACTTACAAATAGGGGATCTAGGTCCAGCTTGATGTCTATATCGCCATAGAAAATATTTGGGCTCAGCACAAGTGGCTCAAGGGGCTAAGGCGCCAGCCACATACACCTAAGGTGGTGGGTTCAAATCCAGCCTGGGCCCGCCAAACAACAATGATGGCTGCAACCAAAAAAATAGCCAGGCGTTGTGGTGGGTGCCTGTGGTCCCAGCTACTTGAGAGGCTGAGGCAGGAGACTCGCTTGAGCCCGGGAGTTGAGGTTGCTGTGAGCTGTGATGCCATGGCACTCTACCCAGGGGGACAGCTTGAGGCTCTGTCTCAAAAAAAAAAGAAAATATTTGAAATAATAGACATAAAAAATCAAGTGGATGTCAGATCAATGAAAAGACTTACATGAAAGGGAAAGGAGTAGTTTCCTTGCGTTGAGTACAGCAAGCCAACTATTTCTTAATGGCACGAAAGAACAATTTTCTAAGAATAAGATCAATCAGGAACATAAAGTTATGGGAGGCAATCAGGCCTCATAAAATAGCATACCAAAATCAACTTTTGTGACATGAAGACGTGGAATATTTCTATTCTAATCCACCAGAAAAACCTTTTTCGTATGTTTGTAATATTTTCTTATATGGGCAAATAAAATCTTTTTTTAGATATCTTGTAATTTGGGAAAATCGAGTACAGTAATTGAACATACATTTTTTGTTTTCCAGAATATTGTCTGCTTGCTATGATCCAAAAAAGTAATTTAAACATATGTAAACATATGTCTTTAGGTTTGTTTTTTAAATTCTTATATTAACCTTTCTTATCTTTTTTTTAAGGATAGAGAGAATACTAGAAAAACTAAAACTACTAGTAATGAGGGCAGTTGGTTTGAACAGGCTACCGGTAATCATAAGCAGCTGTGCTCAAGTGCATAATTTTTGCCCTTCTTGGTTAATTAAGATTTTATCAACCATATCCTTTGAATATATTGCTAGGCCTGTGACCATGAATTTAGACTTACTTCAAAGTACCTACCACTTATTCAGGCAGTAGGATTATTATTATTTACTTAATAGGTGTGAAGGTGGGGGAGGTATAACATGAATGAAGATTAATCCTTTTCTGAATGCAGGTGCAAATCTTGTAAATTATTTGGAATGTGTAATTCAGGGATATTCTCCTAGATTTCAGGTTTGCATCTATTTTTGATTGAACCTTTTAGAAATGAATGTGACAAGCATTTATACTTCAGCTTGGAATAGTGAGTAACACTCTCAACAAAGATAAAGATAGTAAAACAGTCTATTCCAAGACCTTGCAATATAATCTATGTATCTAACAAGTTTTGCAATGCAAAAATTTCTGAATAAATTCTAAATTCTTTTACTTCAATGAACATGGTAAGCTAAATTTCCCTAAAGAATTCTTGCTTTTTTAAAAAGATGCTATGTAGAGTATCACATTAACAAATATGGAATATAGTCTCTTAATTCTTGGATTAAATTACCTTTATAGCTCAGAATTCTTGTATCTATTCAATCATGATTTACTAATCCTTTTCCATGGGCCAAAACCAGAAATGACCTGAAGACCTTAGTTGTCTTTAGGAAAATTTTAAACAACTAATAAAATGTGATCAATGCTCCAATAAATAAATGTAAAGGAATTCAGTGGGAGCAGGAATGGAGCTCTATTTCTGGAGCTGGGTGCAGGAGGAGGGCCTGGAAGAGATGGCACCACAAAGGGAAATATTCGCTTAAATCTTCCATGGGCTATGTCAGAACTCAAACATTTTACTTTTTATCAATATTCTGATAAGATATCTTACCACTGAGAAATGGTTGCATTTGCTCTCTTTATAGTTCAGATTATAGTAAATAAAATCGTTTTGTTTTAGTTGGTTTAGCAGCAATTTTGCTAAAGATTTTGATGGCCTATCACATATATGTTGGCCCTTGTTGGAAAAGAGGAATAATTGATTCTTCCTTTGTATTGTTAGATGTGAAAGACAGGCCGTGTACTGTGATGTTGTTGGCTGTAATTCCATAGACATGAGAGTAACCACCCAACAGACTAACTGTGGTGTGGTGGTTCTTGTGCCAGTCCTGTAACGCCCCACTCTCATGTTATGCTTTGGCCTAGTTAAATGGAGCCAGCAAATGAGTCTATTTAAACATGGCCTTCGCCTTACATTACTTTCAGAGAGTTGAAGCTGTCGAAACACTGTACCTTTCTAACTTCTAAAAGACAGGAAACTATGAGTAAGGGGAAAGGGCACTTAGCCTTTAGCTTTTGGGAGGGCATAAGTTTAACATTCAAAGAGAAAATAAAAGCCCATTATATTTCCAGTAAGTTGTTATTTTTAAGATAATTAACATGAAAATCCAGCACACTATGTCTTTTTCATTATTACTTGATTTATGAATAAAATAAATTTCCATTGAGAAGACATGTGAAGTTTCCTCATTGCACAATTTCCCAAGGCTCTGCCATTGAAGCAAAGGAGTGTTATTAATTATGAACTTGTGAGGTCATAGTCCACAGTGAGGAAACCCCTCCACATTGTCCAGAAATGTTTCCATTCCAGTCCCTATAGACATGGTCTTTTTCATTTTTTACCATCGACAGTGGTTTCTGTATGACCTGCCAGAGACCTGCTTTTCTCTGTCACATAACAACAGACATTTCTCACATCTCATTAGGCTGTCATTTGAAATAATGGAGTGGTTTACCAAAGAATATATTAGGTCTTGATTAAAATGCAATTACAATCGGCGTTTCATTTTCCTCTTTTATTTTCTAAGGTAAAATAGATTTTTAAACAGTTTAAATGGAAAATATAGAGAAATATTAATATTATTAATGAATGACTCAATAAACAATACAAAGCAGTAACTCAAAACTTTGAAATTCATATAGCAGCCCTAGGACTTTTAGATAATAGCGTTCCTTTTAAACCTTATGCCTGTGAAATTTTAGCTGGGACAGTGGTTAACAATGGCCACATCTAAAGGAGGAGACCATATTCCATTATTTAAGTTATTTTCTAGTCTGGGTTTTTCATGTAAATCAGTGAGAATGATAACATTTGCAATTTAAATAACATATTATCTCATTTGACCAGTCAATGGTGTAGTAGATAGTAGTTGTTTTGTACATATGTACCTGTAGAAGCGATGCCACTGAGGCTGGACCAGTAATTTGCAAAAGCTTCCCTCATACTCCATTCAAGACCCGGATTTTCCTTACCACAGTGCATGGCAGGACTTTTGTACCATAAGAAACTAGAGGTCGAGAGCCTGAGGTAAATAAACTGGAAGCATAAAGTAAATAGAGAAGAAATTTGAAGATTAAAATATGTGATTCTGTTCGCTGGAAGTGTTAAGAGTTCTGCTATATTCTCAGAAGCTCTATACCCTGTGGTACTGTGATTCTGAAATATCAGAGAGAGTCTGACATGTTCCACTTGCTTTGGGGAACAACCTATATCTCACAGATTGCCTCACCTGGACAGAGGGGAAAAAAATAGCTCAGTAGCCTCTGAGCTTCTGAGGGAAGGGCAGAAAGAGTTAGGATGTTTCAAAGCTTTCCCCGTTTTCATCTGCAGAGTGAAATGACTGATCTATAATTCTGAAAACTGTCAAACTGTAATTGACCCTCCACGTGGTACTGGTTAAAGTCTTTTCTGTCTCCCTGCTCCTTCTTCTTCTTTTATCTTTTTTAAAAGTGAAACACTTCCTTTTTTATGTAAAACAGAACCACTAGGAAGTTAGGAGCAGAGTTTACAGCAGAAGGGTGTCCTACCACCTCTTTAAGTTTGTGTATAAGTGATTTCTTTTTCTGTTTTATTTCCATAGAGAAAGATGAAGTCCGATCTCTCCTTCTGAGTAGTGACTACATCCAGTGATGGGGTGGGCTGGCAGTCAGTGCTGGTTGCCCTGGTAACAACATCTCAAATCTTACACTAACATCTGGTGTTCTTAAGCTTAACAGCTGGGTGTCTACAGAAAAAAATGAACAAGGAGTTGAAACACAAATGGGAATACCACAAAATAAAAGTGGTTACCTAGGAGGAATACCAAGAAATAACTAGGCTAACGCAGGAAATTAGATGCAATTGGCAAAAGGCAGAGAGAAATAGATCAGGTATTTAAAAGATTGATTTAGAAATCCTAAAGTATAAAATGAAGACTCTGTGTTTAAGTTTTGCAGTATTTAAAAATGAGTAAATTGACCAACATGTGTTGCAATAATGGAAAGATTACATTTTGGAGAATTTAGACTAACAAAAATGGCCCTTTTGAAATCTCTTCAAGTCCTACCAGAAGTGGCATATGGGATTACCAGTTCGGTTAAATCTCTTGACCATTGACGGTAAGGTGTTTGAACATTAGAAAATGCTCAAGACTTTCCTTAGAAGTGGGTGACCAGTAACTTTTAATTTCTTATTTCTATTTCTAAAATCTAACACATCGTCATTATATTTTCAGGCTTTGGGTCTGTTTTTACCTTTGAGAAGGGTGTTTTGAGTTCATGAAGTCATTGAATACATATTGACATTGAGGTAGCACTCATTTTAAATCATAACATTACTTTAATGTAAGTAAGGAATTTTGTCATCACTATCACATGTCATTTTGAATGAGACACAATCTGATTAATTATGAAAAGTTATAAATAGAAATAGTGAAGGTTCTTAACACTCGTTTCTCTTAACTTTAAAAGTTTAGTAAGTTGCCAATTCCTATGGTTTAAGAAAAGTCCTTCTATACCTATTCTTATATTAGGTGATAACAGAATGGCTGATCTATACCTTTCCTATAAGGGAATTAACTAAAGCAGAGAGGATGAGCTTTTGTAGTTGAAGACATACTCACAGAGTGTTGAATGAGACCTCTATACTAATAAGAGCATAAGACTCATTCTGAGAAGATGTAACAACCAGAAAAACTGGACAGGAATAGAGAGGGAATTTGACTTTTCCTTCATATAGGGAAAAACAGCTTAGCAATTGATTTTGCAATGGAATGGACAGCCCCTCAAGGTCATGATTTCCTCACTGAAGCCGAGTGAAGCCATATCTCAAATGTGAGTAAACATTCACATTAACTACCAATGTCACATTCAAATCTAAGATTCTTTTGGTTTGTTGTTTAGTCAATGTCACACCAAATGTCCCCTATTCCCTTAAAAATCTAAACACAAGATTTTTAAGTCTCCTTTAAAACCTTTCAAATCCCAAATTTTCCCCTTTGCAGAAGATGTTAAAGAGCACCAGGAAAGTCCCGAGGAGAATGCAGTTAGGAGAGATCCTGAGGAATAGTCACATGTTAGCAGAGATGCAGAAAACATCACGCAGTAACTGGGACATGTCTGGGGTCTCAAGGGACAAGTTGTAGTCATTATTGTTTATAATGCCATCTGCCCAAGATATTGAAAGTTATATGAGTAAATAGGATTCTGAAATAAGATTCTATAGGAAAATAAGGAATCTGAGGCCAGAACTGTTAAGAATTACTATTCTACAAAGGGGAGAAAGGGATAAGGACTCATTTAGAAAAGATGTAAGAAACCGGTGGCACCCGTAGCTCAGAGTGTAGGGCGCTGGACACATACACCCAGGATGGTGGGTTCCAACCCGGCCAGGCCAGCTAAACAACGATGACAACTTCAACAAAAAAATAGCTGGGCGTTATGGCAGGTGCCTGTAGTCCCAGCTACTCGGGACGCTGATGCAAGAGAATCAATTAAGCCCAAGAGTTTGAGGTTGCTGTGACCTGTAACCCAAAAGCACTCTACCGAGGGCAACGGCTCGAGTCTCTGTCTCAAAAAAAAAAAAGATGTAAAAACCAAGCTGTGCAGTAGAAGGTAAGGGAAAGGGCTGTCTGTACAGGCAATTCCTACAGAGTAGAGAATGATACAGTCAATTCATTGAATGATAAATTCAATAACCCTCTCAATTTAGCTATTAGAAGATTAAATACAACCAAAGATGAGTAATGAATTTCTTCTGTACAGGGGTAGTATAAGATTTCACATTAAATGGTAAATTAAGGAATAAATTAGTGGCCAGAAAAAAAAGAGGCTATATGTGTAAACTACTGTTCCAAGAAATTTACCAATGAAAGAGAGAATAAGCATAGTTTTTTTTTTTTTTTCCAGAAAGGAATTTCTGCAAGGGGAAGAAAAGTTGCTGGTAGATGAACAGCGTGTATCTCTTTCTAACTAAACTCTCATGAGCCAATGTCAGGAAAACAATTAATTCTGTTAATGAGGCAAATGCTTATAAGAGAAAGGAGAAAAAAAATTGAAAGACAAGGAAGCTAAGGAGTGTAGAAGAGAGCAAGCAGAAGGAAGGAAAAAGGACGTCTTTAATGCTGATATGAAAAACTAAGTTTACAAAATATCTATACCCATTCATTCACTTACTAAGCATCTTCCATGTTCTGGGCAAGTTCTAAATATTAGAGATACAGTCACAAATAAAACAAAATCTCACATAACAAAAAATTCCTACCAACATGGCGTTGATACTACAGTGATCAGAGTTAGACAGCAAACAAATAATTAAAACAGATAACATGTCAGATGGTAAGAAGTGCTGTAAATAATGAAAAATAAAATGGGCAAGGATTCCAGGGAATGGTAGAGTGGGATATCAAGGAGGCCTCAACAATAAGGTGACATCTGAACAAAGATGTGAGGGGGAGAAGGAGTGCCCATGTGGCTCTCTGGGGAGGAGCTTTCCAGGCTGGAGAACAGCTGGTCTCAGCCTCAGTGTGAGGATAATGGTGTATAGGAATAAGAAATAGCCAGTGGGCTAGTGTGGCTGGACAGGATGAGGCAGGGATGAACAGTAAGAAAGAAGCCATGGGTCACCTCTTCTCCTGTTCATGCTGAGTGAGATGCAAAGCTAAGGGACAGTTTTTAGCAAGTGAATTGGCAAAATGGGATTCCCATTTCAATAGGCCAACAGAGGCTGCTATGTTTAGAATTAAATGGTAGGAGAAGACTGAGATGGGGGCAGAAGGGTGGAGGTCTTGGAGCAGAGTGGGACCAGTGCCCATGATGGGAAAAGGCTGGATTCTAGAAACACTTGGAAGATAGAACTGATTGGATTTATAACATGTTTGAAGTTAGGAATGAAAAAGAGGAATCCAGGATGGCTTTAAGGTTTTGGGCAGCCTGAGCTACTGCCATTAAAGACTTTGCATTTACTGAGATGGGAAGACTGCTGTGAAAAAGAAAGAGAAGGTATTTCTGAAGATCTCCAAAGGATCCT
>CAUYQV010109866.1:0-34616 GCA_963574575.1 Galagoides demidoff
CTACTGGAACCTCTGGGGGAAGAAAGCTCCCCTGCTTGCTCCAGCCTGCCGGTTTTTTTGCCGGCTGCTGTCACCAAGACAAGGTGGCAGGTCCCCTCCCCAGGCCCTACTCGGCTGAGCTGGCTGGGGTGCCACTTTTCCGGTATCAGAAGGAAGACTGCATTCCTTCTGCTGAAACTTGTCCAGTGACATCAATTCTATATGGTCACTGTTGATATATTCACTTTGTTCACTTAGGACAGTAGCCATGAGGCCTCTCCAGCAGCATATAATACAACCTTTGTTTTCTACTTTTAATTAGTCAATATTTGGTGAGGAGGTTCAAGCTAGGTGATTATCCACAATTCATCAAACTTTTGTTTTATTTACTTATTAACCTTTATCAACATAGATTCATGATCCGTGTCCTATTTCCTTCAGTGGGTTACAATCTACTGCTGACATTGTTTTGACTTTCATCTTGGCCCAGTTTGGGCCGGTTGGAACCCTTCCACGTTACCTCTTGTGTACTTCTTTTACGTCCCCATTACTCTCTGAGCATTTCCAGGCTTTCTGACACAATCAAAGTCCAGACTAATCTTCATTTAGGAGTAGATATATATGCTCAATCTCCTGGGACTATCACTGCTCACAGACCCTATTAGTAAAGAGAGTTGGGAATAGTTCTGTACCTAATTATTTATATTGAAATAGTTCCACCATTAGTTTAATTCCAAGCCATCATTATAAGGTTGATTCAAGTTTATTTTTTTCTTAATTGTCTTTTTTTTAATATTTTGGCTGTATTTAACCAATGTCCTACTGTTACTACCACTCCCTCCCTAGGAAACATCCCCTTCACCCCATTAGCGGTTGCATGATCCGTGCTGAGCCACTACTTTCCTGAGGACACCAGCTTGTCCAGCTCTGGCTCTGACAATTCACACCAGGCCAGGCGTCTGCACAGACATCTGGCTAACTGGCTCAGACTCTGAAAGCTCCGGCAAGCCCACCTCGCCCGTGTGGCATTGCCTCGCCCCTCTGAGACATCCCGTGGGGTGGCCGGTGCGGGAATGCCGTTCCTCACCCCTGCAGAACGCTGATGCTTCGTTCCAGTTGGTTCCTGCTCGTGGACACCTCATTTACATTTCTCAGCTTCTAACACCCCACTCGCTTGCCACACCGAGGACCCGCCACAAACACAGCGCCCGGCTACCCTCCTCCCCACCCGGGCCCTGATGGTCTGTGTTAAGTAAATCTTCTGCACCGACTCCTTCTTCACCCTACCACAGACACTCCAGGCATGACCGCTCATCAGTGCGGCCTCACAGCTTCAAGACCGAATTGTACAGAAGGGCGTGGAAGGGGAAAGAAAGTAGGAATGAGAAGATTTGCTTATTTATTTGTTTAAGTTAGGTGGGAAGGGAACATTTATTATATACTTCACTTTGGGACATTATCACCTCTGATCAATGCAAAACCCCATCTTTTTGATTTTTAAGATTTCAGATAACCCATTTTACATGTTAATTATGTTTATCGTAGTGAATGATACATTTAATTTTTTTAAATTGTGCGTTTCCTTTAATTTTCCTGCTTTGGATTTGCCCCCACTAATTCTCATGGCTTTTAAAAATATTATCTTCTATATTTTAAATTAACTGTTAGTTAGCAATTTTAAATCTGCTTTTGCTACTCAAAACTTCTACCTCTTGGCTTAGTGATTTTGTGATATGATTCTGATTATGATTAGAAATATATATGTACATTGAAGTATAAAATCATGGCTTAGATTTCCTTCCAAATCATAACTGAGAATGCTTTAATTTTGATTCCCTCCACTAAATTCATTAGTTATTTTTCTTTACTTTAATTGTATTCATTTATCTTCCCCCAAACACTAGTGATCATGATTATTACTATATATTATCGTTAACATTCTTTTTCCACCAAAAAGTATTATTGGAACCTACTTTTATGTAGTATTTGACTAATTTCTTTGTGCTACATTTTTTCTTGTATCTCAAAATTGATCTTTTGCAATCTTCACCCCTTAAAGACATTATATCACATTTCTTTTATTTAAGATCTCTTACAAACTGTTTTTTGGGGGTTATTTGTCTTTGTTTTATGAATGTCTGTTCAGATACACAGAGTCTATGTTGCAGATTTGTCTTTTAACCCCTTAAGGTATCATGATTTGCTGATGAATTATTACATTAAAAGTTGGCTGTGCTGTTGATGTTGTCATTCTGGAGTGAGCAACCAAACTTTTACTCACAGGCTTCCTGATGATTTTTCTATTTGCCTTTAGTGAGCTATAATTTGTACATGTATCCAGTCTCTCTATGTGTACAAATATATCTAAATGTAGATTTAAATTTCTTGTATGCATGGTATAAAATTTTGAGAAGGTGATTTGGATAATATTAAGAATGTTTACATTAAAAAAATCAAACAGTAGGAGGGCAGCGCCTGTGGCTCAGTGAGTAGGGTACTGGCCCTATATGCCGAAAGTGGTGGGTTCAAACCCAGTCCCGGCCAAAAACTGAAAAAAAAAAAAAAAAACAAACAGTAGAAGTAAAATATAAGTTCTTGATGTGACAAAGAATTTACTCCTGCCTCTCAGATAAAAAATAGAAGAACAAATAAACAGTGAAAACTACATTAATGATGATTTTAGAAGCATTTCTTTAAGTCAGTCAGAAAACAGCAATACCTGCTATCACCATATTTACAACAAAATGTTTTGCAATTCCTACAAAATGCAATCAATCAAAAGGAGAAAAAAATGTTAAAAATAGAAAAGTAGGAAGATGGCCACATTTTCACAACTTTGTTGTTCATGGTAAATGCTAAAAGAATCCACCAGCAATCAGTTGGAATTAAGGAATTATCAGCAATTTAATGAATTCACGACTAATATACAAAATAACAGGTTTCTTACACATCAGTAAAACATGATGAGGCAAAATATAAAAATAAAATTGATAAAGTTTATAATTGCAACAATAACCAAAAAAAATGTACTTAGAAAGAAATCTAACAAAATGGTGTGGTTCTTTGGGAAAATAATGTGAAATTTTACTCTCAAAGTTTTTATGAAAGATTAAAAGTCTAAAATTTTATCCTATGATGAAAAACGAGCAGAATTTGCCTTTTAAATATCTGGAAGTATTTTAACCAATAATAATTAAAATAGTATGACATTAGCTCAGTGACACACATTATTTACCAAAGCACTTAAATACAGAACCTGTAAATAAGCTACGCATCACTATTCAGTTATCAGTTCATATGGAAAAGCAATTAGATCTTTGTCTCTGGCCACATAAAAGTAAATTTCTGATATGTTAAAGAAATGAAAATGTGAAAAGCAAGAAAAAAAATTGAAAAAAATACTTTTTGTGTATTTGCATAGGAAATATTAGGGAAGTCCTGCAATTACATAAGGAAATACAGTTGTATGTTTCTTAACCAGAACACAGAAGCACTAACAAAGAAAGAAACCATAGACATCTTTCATTATTTAAAAAAAAAATGTATATAATAAAAGTCATTAAAACGAATTTAACAATGTTTGTCATGTTGCAAAAAGATATCCTAAAGATAGACTTGTCAATGGATTAATCTCCAGAGGAAGAACTTCTTGTAAGTAAATGTGAAAATTACAAATATACTAATATAATAAAAGAGCAAAAGATGTGAATTGGCAGGTCACATAAGAGCAAACGTGAAGGCTGATAAACATAAAGTGCTTAACCTTATTTATTATTAGGTGAATGAGGACCCTGGGCTCTGAAATGATACATTTTAAGTTCAATGGCTGCTCAATTACTTACTAGTAATGTAACTTTAGGCAAAATGTTCTGTTTATCAGGGTCCTCTTTACCAAAATGAAAACGATGGAGCCATTGAATAGCTTTATTATGAAAACTAAATGGCTCAGCACATACCAAAGTTTAGAACAGCATTTGGCACAAGGAGAAAGCTCAACAAATGCCTTTTATTGATAGCAAGCGGGGCTAGGCAGGTTCTCGGGCTCAAGCAACAGTAATGTACCTTGTCGAATAGAGAGAGTGTAATTTACTAAAAATATATTGACTAGAGTACCAAATTTAGGGAGAATGGAAAACTGGGTTCAAAGAACAATATTCCAGGAGAAATTATGCAAAGAGTACACACAATGTATCATACTATGTTAAATTTCAAAATATATAACACTATATATTTTGTTAGATTGTGATTGCATAATAAATACATCAACAATGGTGGGAGAAATCACATACCTCCCTCAAGAGAGTAGTTTGCTCTGGAGGGAAGACCAAAGGAGAATGGGATAAGGGATGGTCTTCACTGGTTTATGTAGCATTGGATTTATTTTAAAAAATAACAAGATCTCTAATAAGTAATCAAAATGTCAACATTGGTTAAATCGAGACGATGTAAACATGAATATCTATTCCTTACTAAAATTATCTATATGTTTTGAATATAATTTCAACTTTTTCAACTAGGTTGAACGCAGAGCATTAATTTTTCATGCTTGTCAGAAATATTCCTGTTTTATTTTATAGTTATGCATGTACATCCTTTCACTCTGCTGCTAACTATAATTTCTTGACAACACAAGCAATTTATTTTCTAAATTTTTATCCCTTATCTCTGACCACAGTGTTTGATACATAGCAAGGATCAATAAAAGTTTGATAAATGAATGAGTAAACATTTTAGTAGGCACTTTGGCATTTTAAATTTTCAGTACAGACATCTGCAAACAAATTGCAGAATTACCTATAAAGGATATTACTTACCTATTGTAAATATAGAAAACAGCCAAATAAACATTTTAAGTGTTAAATTCTTATTTAAAATATTCACAAGAAAATAATTATTTGTGCTTCACAAACCGAGTTCCCATATTTTTCCTTCAATTGTTATTTTTATTTTAAAAAATAAAGATTTAGTTATTTTTTGATTTATTCACTAATCTTTGTGTCATACTTTGTTATATTTTTATTCTTATAAAATCACCCCTAGTAATATAGATAAATGCTCAGAAGTTCTTTAGTCTCCACTGAATATGCAGAGATAATTAGGAGGTAATAAACTCAAGAGTAGAAACAAGGAAAACATTTTTAATTCTTTACTGAATAATTATGTTTTTCTCTCAACAAAAGCAAAGAATATAATATGTTTCCCATAGGGTAAGATAGTTAATAATTTTTGGCTCAAAAATATTGTTCATTATGTTATTTTGTTCTAAGTTTATTCATGCTACTGTGCCCACCCCCGCATAGAATCAAGTAAAACTAATCAAAATGAGAAAGAACTTGCAAAAAACAAGCAGAATCAAGGCTATTCTTGGAAGAGGTGTTCTGGGTTGGCTACCCACATACACACACACATGCACACACTCTTAATTTAAAGAAAAACAGAAAATAATCTGATCTGACCTAAAGATTTATTTGAGAAATGAGTATCTAACATAGTTCTTTGCCAGTTACTTTGGGGTGTGTATTCTTTTTCAAGGTCAAAATGTGTGAAGTAACACATTCAGCATTACACATCTAGAAGGCAAGCTCATATTGCCTCTCAATTTCTTTCAAAGGCTTATATCAATCAACTTAGGATCTCTCTCACATTTTTTCATGCCATTTTTCTCTTTTTTTTTTCTGCTAAGATGCATAATGTTACACATGCCTAAATAATTTATTCTAATATTATCTTTCCCCTTAATACCACCTAAATACTATTTTTCTCACTCTAACAGGAATTGCCAGGACCATTGCAAATGATGGCTTTCCTTAATTGATTTAGGACATCATTACTAATATTCCTATTATATTTTCTGTTTTGATGAAACAAGTAATAATGTATGGACATGATCATCAAAAAATCAAAGCTAGATCTGAATATTGTTTATATGTCTCTGCAGAGAAATTTAAAGAAAAATATTACACATTTTTTAGATCTTACATGAAATTTGTATGTATTCTTTAATAACAAATTGTCAATTAGTAAGAGGAAATTTGAATTCAGGAAGGGTTAATGAAAAGAATAAAAATCATTTTGTTTTCAACATCATCATTTACAACATGTCCTTCCACTTAAAATGATCTCTAGATTTATTTTACTTAAATAAGTTCATTTATTCATTTACTTATAAAAAAAGAAATATAAACATTTAGCATGCCGTTTGGATTAGTCACTGTTAGACACTTGAATATGAAGAGTTTAACTCCCTGTCTGTCCTTCAAAGGAAGGATAAACAAGCAGGATTTAAGATTATACCCTGGAAGAGAGAAAGGACTGTATGTATTTCCTTTACTACCATGTATCCAGTGCCTAGCACAGTGTACACATGTTACTGACTACCAATAAATATTCAGTGAATAAATGAATTAAAATAATGCAATATGTAGTACAGTAATTCAAAAGCACTATAGTAAGAGAGAAGAGAGTAATATATTCTGTCTGTGGTTGTTAAGAACTGACATTACACTGAGGGTGAGTTTTTCCTCTTAACCCACTTTGAGAAGATTGAACATTCCTCTTTGGAAAAACATCTATCATCTATACTTCCTGGTCCTGTTGTATGCACCATTCTTAGGAACTTGGTTACACACACATCCAGGCATCCAAAGACTGGACACTTACCCCAAAATCACACAGTCAAAGCCACGGTGGCAAACTGACCCTCTGGAAAGCAAGTAAAACTGACATCCAAAAAATGATTTTCAACTCGCAGAAATGTTGTTTTGATAAATTCAGTTAGGGATGTAGTAATAGAGAAAAGATGTCACAGCAGCATCAAAAATTCGAACAATCCAGTTGTATCAACCATTTGATCCTACCCAATATCAGGGTTTAATGTTGAGAATTGGTGATGAAACAATTTATTTTACATCTTAGAAGTCCCTTCTACTTCTGTTATCTCACAGCATCTTCAAAATCCTTCATGAAGCAGCTGTAACATTTACAACTACTAATAAAAGATGCATCTACTTCCCTTGGTCTAAGATGTGGACCTAATCCACCCCCCCCCATTTTTAGTATCCCAGACCTTCCATTCCAAAGTCCATCCTCTTCAGCACTACCACATCATCAAAACAACTCTCATCAAGTTCTTTAATAACTACTCACTGGCTATAGGATAAAGTCCAAACAGTTGAGGATAAATATCATCACTCAAACTCCGGCCATATAACCAACTTCCATATACTGTAAACTTCTTGAAACTTCACAAACGTTATGATTTTGTTAATTTCTCTATTTTTCTATGGATTGTATTACTCTGCCTGAACATGTATGACAGTAATTGCCACATGGCAGCACAATTATTTGTTTACATGTTTGACTTCCATCCTAGATTGGACATTGTAAGGGGAGGATGACTCTTATTTACCTTTCTAACACCAGAACATAACACAGAGTAGTAAATAGTACCTAATGCATGTCTCTGAGTCATGCTTCCTTCTCCAACATGAGGAGATTCTGGGAGGTTCATTCATCACTCAGGGCCTTATACATGAGGAGACTGACATTAAAACACATTCCTTATGATTCCTAGTTCATAATTTTGAGGTATACCTTGGTTCACAAACACCAACAGGCCAGAGGAAGGCCACGGAAATTAATGCAGAGAGAATCAGTAGCAGCGTCTCTGAACTTTTTCAAACTCAACCTATTTGTCACTAGGACTCTGATAGAGGGAAAGACTGAAGAAGGAAAAGGACCAAATGCACTGCTCCTTGCTCTCAGTAAATTCTTTATTCATTATGAATAAGTGAAGGCAAATTGAATTTTTCTAGTTTGAGCTTAGTGCTTGCTGTAGGTGCACGCTGCCCCATGAAATGATTTTTGCCTTATTTCTTATTTCTCTGAGTAATTATTCCTATTGTTTCCTTAGTGCCACTTTTCCTTCTTATTGTCGTGTCAGTTGAGTTTGAATAATTTAATTCATATGTCCTATATGATATCTGAATGCTGATATGTTTGCTAAATTTATAGTGTTTATCAACTGCCTGGTTTGAATTTACATTGAAATATGTTCTCATTGTATCTCCAGAATCTGTGAATCAGGAGATCTTGGTCTTTTGGCCTTTGTGGGATTTATTTTTGTCTTTGAAAAATTTCTATGAACTTTTGGTCCCCATAGTCTCTCTCAGAGGCTCCTTATTTCAATATCATTTTTTGTTTGTATGTTTTTGAGACAGTCTCACTCTGTCGCCCTCACTAGAGTGCTATGGTGTCACAGCTCACAGCAACCTCCAACTCCTGGGCTTAGGCGATTCTCTTGCCTCAGCCTCCCGAGTAGCTGGGACTACTGGCATCCACCACAATACTCGGCTATTTTTTTGTTGCAATTTGGTGGGGCTAGATTCAAACCTGCCACCCTCAGTATATGGGGCCGACGCCCTACTCACTGAACCACAGTGAGTGCCACCCTTCAATATCACTTTGTACTCAGACAAAGCAACCTGGTAAAGACTAACTAATGTATATCTTCATTTTAATTTTGTAACAACTCATGAACTGTGAAAATGAAAATATATTTAGTTCACTTGTCAACAACTGATAAAGGCATTTATATCACTAACCTTAAAAGATTAAATATTTTAGAAAATGTCCACATAATTATTATAAAATCCAATATGTCATATAGCACAAGAAAACAGAACTCACCAGAGAAAGTTACAGGAGAGGAGGCTGCCTTGGGGCTGCTTATTAAAACAAACTGGAGGTATTTCAGCAGTATATGAATGACTAGTAGGGGATATCATGAAAAGGGTAAATATGTAAGATCAAGATACATAATAAGTAATTTCTAAGGTTCTTTCTAGCCTTGAGACATTATAGTTCTATGACAATAAAACCTATGATTGGCTTTCAATAAAAATTTGAGTTTTTACTCTCATAGAGCTATATATATATAAAATAAATAACAAATATATGTATATATCCAATACTTGTATTACCTGTGTAAATAATATATTAAAAATGAATTCACCATGAAATGTTGTAACTCCTATAGTATGTGATTAAGTGTGTTTTCAAAAAGGGGTGAGAATGGAAAAGTTATGACAGATCTAGGAAGTAGATTTATATACAAATGTTGAGATGTAGATGAAATAATGGAGTCTCCCTGAAGAAACCTGGAAATCCAAGATGAAGAAATTAAGTATTTTCTTAGGGGAAATTAAATGGCTTTGTAAAAGAGGACTATTGAAGAACAACGTACTGAGAATAATTTAAAAATATGCTATTCTTTGTTTATTTATTTATTATTTTTATTTTATTTATTCATTTATTTAAAATAAATTTAAAATACCATGTTTATTTACTTTATTTAAAATAAAAAATAAAACAAAAAGTGCTATTGTGTGAGCTGAGAACTAGTTGACTCTATCCTTAGAGTCCACTAACTCTTTTTGTATGGCTTTGATGACAGATGAAAAAGTAAAATTTGTATTGCTTCATGAATTATAGTTAGAGGCATTGTATGAATTCATGTTTATCTTAATATATACATATATAATACTTATAGACATGTGCATATAAACATGTTAGCATATGCACATACAACTCTGCTCTGTCGATTGAAAGACCCTAAAATAAATGATACCCCAGCAGCAGTGAGATCACCCAGTGCCCTGGACTTGGTCTCTAACCCTATCCTCTAGTAAAATATTCCAAAGGGACCTGAAACAGTGGCTAATTCTGGGAGTGAAACAGGAAGCATACAAGAGGAACCTGGGCTATCGTTTAGTTCCAGGAGGTAAGAAAGTCAACTAAAAAAAAAACTCAAAGTGTCATAATGTGGCGACAGTATGTGAAAGAACACAGAAACTACTTGGAAGAGGTTCCAATGGCCAGAACCAATTTGAGCAGTAAAATAAAGTCGTATGGAATCATAATTCAAAGTACAAAATAAATAGTCATGTGTTAGTGCTTATATGAAGAGAACAATTAAATAAATAAATAGTGAAGAAAACCATTCTAAGTACTTTAGCTGGACCCCCATTCTTGAATAACTCCCCACCCCTTAAGTGTGGTTATGCATAGTGATTGCCTTCCAAAAGGCACACCACCGCAGAAAAAACGGACAGTCCCTCAAGTGGGTGGTGAAGGTCAACACCAACAGAGATCAGTCATGTTCACAGCATGTAGCCTTGGTATGAAATGATGAGAAGGGCGTTTTACCCCTGTTGTGGTCTTCTTCTGCTAAAAACCAAAGCCCAATCTAATCATGAGAAAACTGTCAGAATAATTTCAACTGAAGAACATTCTACAAAATATCAGACCAGTATTCTTCAAAATTCTCACAATCATGAAAAACAAGAAAGTATGAGAAAATGTCACAACCAAGAGGAGATGAGAAACAATTACCACTAAATGTAACGTGATATTCCTTACAGAAGTCTAGAACAACAAGAGGCTGTTAGGCAAAAACCAAGGAAATCTGAACAAATAATAACTTTATTTAATAACAAATCTGTTTGGATAACTAATTGTAATAAATATACTGCTAATGTAAACTGCTAATAATAGGAGAAATTGGATGTTGGGTATATGAGAAGATTCTGTATTATCTGTGCATTATTTCCACAAATCTAAAATTGTTACTAAATAAAATATTTATTGCAATACATCACATCAAGCCATTAAAAAAAGGAAACTCCAATGTTTCTGCTGGTGTTAGTAGAATGTTCAAACACATAATGTTGATTTTTACACTGTTACCTCCCACAGCTTCACCCCCCACCCTGGATTGGTCAAAGCATTAGGAACTTTTTAAAGTGGATATCTCCAATTTGCTGCTAATACAAGAAAATGATTTGATAAGATGCAAAAGCAGAAAAAGTTGGTTTTGGAGACAGAGTGTCTTTGTAGTACTATACAAAATTCACAGCAAAGTAGAGTCTTGAAGGAGAAATGTCTTTGAACAGTCAATGGACAGTTAAAAGTCAGAAAAGATGCAATAACCACTAGCCATACGGAAATTGGATTTGGGGAAGTCATATTTAAAAAAAATACAGAACACAGCCCTTAATCTTTAGCAGAAGAGACATTGTTGGATAACCTAAAAGTGAGAACAAATAATGGAGGATGGCTCATAGCAGGGGTGCTTGTTCTGAATGGCCTGGAATCACAAGGTGTGTCTGTGTGTTTTGGTGAGGTAGGGAGATTATTTTTGTGATACCATCAGTTACACTTACTTCAACAATACATTCTACCTCGAACTTCCCAACTAGTGTGCCACTGCAGGAAAAGCCTACAATGTTCTAAGATGCTGAGATGCCAATTTCCTCTGTTCTTGTGGTCCTGGGCATACCTGTACTCCCAGGCAAGCCAGTCCTGTCCCAAGCAATCCTCTTCTTTGACCCCACTGAGACATATGCATATGCATACCATCATTCTCTCTGCGTTCCTTCTCTGGGAACACTAAAGAAAGAATCTTCGAGGGGAGAACAATCACTTGGGACCAAAAGGCTGGAGTCTAGCCTGGGTATGGCTTCTCTAATAGCTTAATCCTGAAGAACAATTTCCCTGGAGACAATTAAATTAATGTTTTATCCATTAAAAGAAGATCTGGGTCCTAAAACACAGCATACAATGTTAAAACTGACAGCAGTACTGGGGTTTTATCAGATATTTACTAAATACATACCAAAGTCAAGACAAATTTCAATTTATATATAGATATGATATACTGTTTGTTATGATCATGTATTAAAAGAAATCCAGGGATTTTTATTTTAATGTTTAGTGTTATATATTTTAACGTTTTGTTTTCATGTTATTTGATTATGAATGATGAATGAAAGGAATCCAGGGATGTTTATTTTAATGCTGAATGAATAATAAGTTCATTGTACTACAGGTAATAAACTCAAACGAGAATCTACACCTAAAGTTGCTCATTGGAAATAAAACAGCAGTGTGACATGAGTACATGCGTGTGCGTGGGTGTGCGCCTGTGTTATTCTTTGGCCTAGATTTACATTCCCCAGGCTATATGTCCACACAGTTGTGATCTTGCTCATCCAGGATAAACAACTGACACCTAGAGATTAAGTAACCTGCAGCTCATAAACTGGGATTGGATGTTAAAATTATTAAAAATGCATTCTATGAAGTTAAGGTTAACCAAAGAGATTAACCAATGGTTCTTGGGTTCTGCAATAAACATACAATAGGCTAGACAGAAATTGTCAGCCTGTCATTATAATACTGGCTGTTCAGAACCACAATTAAGGCAGACTACATATCAATTATTATTTGTCTGGGACATCAACTTCCCTAAGCATAAAAGGAAGTAAAGCAGCCTGCATTGCTGTCGCCTCTCTTCAGCTAATCAGTGCTGTTTTTAATGGCTTCATCTGCCCAGGATCAATTGTCTAATAGGAACAGTGCTCTGTCAGTTAATAAGGTGAGGAACTGCAGAATGTGATTATGTCTGGCTCCAAAATAGTGCTTCAAACACACTAAAGCAATCATGTAACAGAATAAATAGACTAATAGACCAAGGCAGGATTTGTTGCTTAATTCCTGTGCAAACACAGTGTTCCAGTAACATTTATGGAAAAAACTTAAGAAAAAAGTTCAAGAAAGAAAACAACAAGAGAGATTTAAAGGCAAACACAAGACCATAAACACACACACACACTGTGGAAACTTCAATTAAGAAAATGAGCCAACAGTATTATGAATTTGTATTTAAGGAGTATTTCCATAGGGAATGGGAATGTTGATGTAATGACGAATAAATAACTCTATTTTCCAAAACTGTTTTGTGAAAAAAATATTCTGTGGTTGTTCTGATTGGAATATAATCCCTGCTCATTTTTACACAAAACTAAGAAATGGGGCCTGGAGTTATTTATTTGTCCTCAATGGGGTTCAGCACTTATTATCAGATATATGTAACGCCTCTGATTTGAGAAAATGTGCTAAACAATAGACTGCCTGGTAAAGACTTATCTGAAGACATTAACTTACACTATACTTTCTAAGCTTATGTCAGACTGGACTCAGAATGAACAAGACAAATCAAAAGGAAGCACAGCAGTCACGCTACTGAGAGGGAGTGCCTGCAGCGGTCAAGGGCATGGGCTGAGGGCCCACACGTCCGGGGCTTCCGTCTCAGCATCACCATTTGCTAGCTTGCATAACAAGGGCAGCTTACTGGACTTTACTATACCCCAGTTTGCTGTATCAGTAACGCGAGGATAGTAAACATGAGAATGTTAAGCAAATTGAATGAACACAGCAGTTACCCAAAGCAGACCCTGGCATAAAGTAAGAATCATGGAAGTGTTAGAAACTATTAGGACTAGTTTTAAAAAATAGTTAATCTTCATTAATTTTTAAGAGACACTGACTGAAATATTTTCTGAGCCAGTAACTCCCATCATCTTGCCCTCTCTACTCCACAAATTTTACACCTTGAAATGTGCCATTCCTTATAAAATGATGTTGTCCTAAAAGTCGTCCCCAGACCAGCAGAATTGTCAGAATTACCTGGAAAGTTGTTAGCTATGCAAATTATCAAGCACCCTACGCCCTACCCCAGGTCCTACCGCATCAAAACTTTTAAGGGAGAGTCCAGTAGTCTGTGAGTCTGTGTGTGTTGTGTGTGTGTGTGGAGGGGGGTAATATAATTTTTAATCCTGGAATTATAACATACTTATTACACAACAAACTTAACATGTGCTAAAAATAAATATATACCACATATAAGATTTACTTCTCTATATCTAATAGAAATCCAAGCATAGAGCTTTCCTAAAACATTTCCGTAAGTCTTTAATACAATTTAAAGATGTATGTCAGAGGACAGGGTCTGCCATTAGATTACCTAGGCTGACCTCCCAGCTCTATCTTTTTTTAATTTATAATTGATACATAAAATTGTAATTATTTATGCGGTACATTTTCATGTTTCAATGCCTGTATACACTGTATAATGACCAAACCAAGGTATTAGCATATCCATCTCTTTAAACATTTATAATTTCTTTGTGGTGAAAACATTCAAAGTTTTCTCTCCTGGCCATTTTGAATTATACATTGCATTGTTATTAGCTGTATCATCCTATTGTGTTAGTAGAACACCAGAACCTAGTCTTCCTTATCTAACCGTAATTTTATATTTATACGCACTGACCAACCTCTGTCATCCTCTCCATCCACTGCTCCAACCTCCTCAGCTCTGATGGCTACTATTTTCTATCCTCTACTCACTTTCTATGCAATCAAATTTTTTAGATTCCTTGTAAGAGTGAGCTCAGACAGTAGTTCTCTTTCTATGCCTTGCTTATTTCACTTAACATAATGTCTTCCAAATATATCCATGTTGCCGAAAATACGATTTCCTCCTCTTTACTCAGTAGTATTTCACTAAATATATATATATATACCATGTTTTATATCTATTCATCTGTAGAGGGACACTTAGGTTGACTCTTGGCTATTATAAATAAGGCTGCAATAAACATAGGAATGTAGCTATCACTTAGAAATACTGATTTCATTTCCTATATACACACACACAAAGAGGATGACAAAAAACATACCCAATTCAAGAAAGGAAAAAACTATTAAAATTGTGATGCTCAATATATATTAATAATAAAAGGCAAATACAAGGCATGCTAAGCACATCTCATAATTGCAAAAGTCAAATGCAACTTGAGTATAACAAATTTAACACGATTTTATTTTCCTTTCTTAAAATATATGTACATTTTTTGGCACCTTCTGTTTATATCTCCAGTAATGGAATTACTGGATCATGTGGTAGTTCTGTTTTTAGATTTTTGTTTTGTTTTGTTTTTTGTTTTTTTTTTTTTTTTTTGAGGAACCTCCATACTTTTCTCCATAATGGCTATACTAACTCCCACTCCCACCAACAGTGTATAAGAGTTCCCTTTCTTCACGTCCCCAACATTTATTTTTCTGTATTTTTGATAATAGCATTATAGCTGGGATAAAGTGATAACTCATTGTGATTTTGATGTGCATTTCTCTGATGATTAGCAATGGTAAGGATTTTTCAAATGGCCATTTGTAGATCTTCTTTTGAGAAAGATGTATTTAAGTCTTTTGCTTATTTTTTAACTAGATTATTTTCTTACTATTAAGTTGTTTGAGTCCTTTACATATTTGGGATATTGACCCCTTGTCAGATGCATAGTTTGCAAATACAAACAGCTCCTAGGTGATAGAAGACCTGTGATGTTCCATTTTTATAAACAGGCTACCGAGTTTCTCCGTGAGGATAATTGAATAACTAAATTAATAACTTGGGAACTGTTTCTTCCACACACATAAACAAACCTGTACGACATAAGCAGATCATTGATGCAGCATCTTTATGCTACTAGCTTATCCCACTGTTTACATGGTCACTTACACACAGCATCACTTTTGTATTAACTTTTTAATTCCATTTTGTGAGTTTGAATTTACCCTATGACCATGCCTCTAAAGCAAATGACCAGTGCAAGCCCAAGTGAGCCTTCAGAAAGCAAAAGGTTACTACAATGGAAACTAACACACATTGTTCTCAGCAATGTATGTCATCTGTAATCCAGAGATTGCCTAGATTTTTCCTCATTCTGTAGGTTATCACTTTATTGATTGTTTCAGAAGCTTTTTTTTTTTTTTGAGACAGAGCCTTAAGCTGTCCCCCCCCCTTTGGCTTCACTGCTCAAAGCAACCTCCAACTCCTGGGCTCAAGTGAGTCTCCTGCCTCTGCCTCACAAGTAGCTGGGACCACAGGTGCCTGCCACAACGCCCGGCTATTTTTTGGTTGCAGCCATCACTGTCGTTTGGCGGGTCCAGGCTGGATTCGAACCCACCACCTTAGGTGTATATGGCTGGCACCTTAGCCACTTGAGCCACAGGCGCCGAGCCATTTCAGAAGCTTTTTAGTTTGAAGTAATTCCATTCATCTATTTCTGCTTTTGTTCCTGTGCTTTTGAGGTCTTATCCAAAAATCATTGCAATTTTATGACTTGTTCTGCCTATGTTTTCTTCCAGTGATTTTGTAATTTAAAGTCTTACATTGAAGGCTTTAATCCATTTTGAGTTGACTTTTGTATACAGTGTTGTATACAGTGAGAGATAAGAACTAATTCCGTTCTTCTGCATGTAGACATACAGTTTTCTCAACATTATTTATTGAAGAGACTGTTCATTCCCCAGGATGTGTTCTTGGCACTTTTGTCAAAAATCAGATGAATTTAAATGCATGAACTTATTTCTGGGTTCCCTCTTCCATTCCGTCGGTTTATATGTCTGTTTTTAGGTCAGTAATGTATTGTTTTGTTTACTATAGCTTTGTAGTATATTTGAAGTCAGGTAATATGATGCCTCCAGCTTTGTTCTTTTTGCTCAAAATTGCTTTGGCTACTTGAGTCTTTCCATTTTCATATAAATTTAATTTTTTTTTGAGACAGAGCCTCAATACCAATGAGAAGAATGTCACTGGTATTTTTATATAAATACCATTAAATTCGTACATTGCTTCGGGTAACAGGAACATTTTGGAGCAATCTATGTTCTAGAAAGCCTTCCCTGTGATGCTAATGGCTGCTGGGTACTAAAATTTAAGTAGACTAATAAACCAATTTACTCCAGATTGTATAACTCACTACTAAAAAGTGGTGAATTCTCAACTAGTTAAGATACAAATTTCACATTAATTGAATGACATAGTATTGTTCAAAATAACGGAAATCTAATATTGAATCTATACTCATCTCATTTTTTTTTAAATTCTAAAAATAAAACTCAAAGTTATTAACTAAAACTGACAGCTTTAGTTTTAAAGCATTAATAAATCTGTGAAGAGAAAATTCTAGGAAAAAAAGGAAAAATAACTCAATTTTGAAGAAATAATACATCTATGGTATGAATCAAATAATTTTTCCTCTACTTCAAGAGTTTATGTGACAGGTGTACAGCATATGAACTGGTTTAAAGAATCCTACAACCCAGAAGTTCCTTTTATCAGTTAATTATTAATTAATTAACTCAGATCCTATGTTTTCTCAGTTTTTATGGAAACATGTAACATTTACAGTGGTACAACAACGTATTACCGATGCCTACGACAAGATATGTTGATGATATCTGCCATGCAGAATTGCTTAATCTAACCTAAAGAGTATTTTTGAAATCAGGAAAATTTCTCATAAAGATTAGAAATTTCAGTTTCCTTTAGAACACTGTGAAGTCACACAATCTTGGGACTACATTGCCATGGGTCATCTGTCCTCTGGGGCTAAGTAGCAATTATTCTCTTGGGTTCTACACTTGATGGCTCCCAGCACAGCCAAGTTCACTCATCTTGCCTTCCCAGCATGGCAAACCCTGATGCTGTACCTCATCCTAAGACAAGTCAGCCACAAAATCTCCCAGTAAATGTCAGAGCCCTTTATAAGCCACCTATTTTTCCCCATTTCTCCATTGGTAAAACATAAAGATCTATCACAATAGAATTTTTCCAATGGCTTTTGGGGGTAAGGAGTGTGGGAATAATGTGTAAGAAAACTTTAAATGGATGTTCTATTCTACTTCCATTCTCTTGCATATGTAGTCAACCAAAAATCTATTATATCTCTAGGCTGTTTTGTGCCTAGCAGAGAAGGAACTGATGTATAACTCCAGTGTGTTACTGGAGTCAGTATCTACTGGGGGAGTTAGGGTTTTGAATGTGAAAACCTAAATGTGACAACTTCAGAGTAAGAATTTTAAAAATTAGGTCATTATAAGAAATGTCAAATCCAAATATGTAAGATATAATGTATAGAATAGCCTGTTACCAAGTTTTTTTTTCTCCCCCAAACAAGGATTACTTGCTAGAAATAGCAGTTTAGTTATCTCTGGAAACTTTGGTTTTAATACGAGTCCAGCTGTGAGTGGCTTTGTGGATTTGAGCTAGTCATTTAACCTCTCAGGTCCTTGGGGTAGTTTTCTACAAAATGAGGAGGCTGGGCTCAGGTACCTTCCAGCTCTCAAAGTCTATTCTATGATTCTAGGATGCTGGGGGCAGACAATTCATTTCAGTTTTTTGTATAAATGACATCCAGTGTCATGAAATAATGTGTCAAGAGCAGCAGCAGGGTCTTTCTATCTTGAATTTGGTTTGAAGCCAGCAGATAGGGTTGCTTGAATTCATTTTCTTTCTTTGGTGAGGGGATAGGTTTGATGACCTAATGGGCCTTTTCCATCTCTTGTATCTTTGATGAGGCTACTAGGCCTCTGAGTTGGGAACTGCAAAGAGTTACTGTGGTGAATTCTCCTTTGTAGTGATTTTTTCTTTTTGATCATGTTTGATATTTTTACAATTGTGCTTTGATTCAGAATATATCCACTACATAGCTCAGTGTGCTAGTGAGCTGAGACTTTGCTAAGATATAGACACACAAGTATAGAAATTAAAAATGACAAGCCAAAGTATTGCTGCATGCTGTTTATATATATTATTTGAAATAGTTGGGTGTAGTTCAGTGAAGTTCCATAATGGTTATATCGGCTTCAACAAAAAAAATATATAGTTCTATGTATCTTTCTGTACAGGAGCTTTCTAGAAATGACTGCAATATCTCTTTTCCTTTTTTTCTTTTAACATTTCCTGAAATATATATTCTGTTACAGTCTATTCAGGAAACTAAAAATGGATGTTTCATTAAAATGGACTCTACTTATAAGATAATTTTGACTGTAAGTAAAATGAAAAAAATTAATTCAATTTTTTCGGGAAATAAAATTTTAGGAAAGAAGCAATCAAATTTGTTTTATATACTTCACCATTAGAAATCATCTATTACAGGGGCAGTGCCTATGGCTCAAAAGGGTAGGGTGCCAGCCCCATATGCCAGAGGTGGCAGGTTCAAACCCAGCCCTGGCCAAAAAAAGAAATCATCTATTACAGATTCTAAACAATATTGAATAAAATAATTTTTAAAACAAAATAGAATAAACTCACTAAACAGAAAAAGAATCTTCATAAATAGAAGAAAGTTTTGATGCAACGTATTCATTTTGAAAATTATTTATGCAAGTGACTATGTATATATAAACATATGAATGTACCTTTATACCTATCTCTATACATATATGTAGTCTTTAAAAAAAAAATCCCTGATATCCAAAGTTTGAATTTGAAATGCTGCTTTCAAATTTAATCTTGAAAAACATTAAATTCTTTCAGTATTTTAGAGGCATTTTCAAAATCAATTTTAGTTGTATAATTCACAACAGCTGATATGAAAGAATAAGAAAATGAAAATTGAAAGAATAAGAGAAAGCACAAACACACAAAACCTTCAAAGAAGAGAAGAAAGTTTGAAAAATGTTTAACTATTTTGAAAATTTGCAACTATTCTCCAAAATGAAATTACTAAAAAATTTAGAATTTATCATGTCAAAGATGAAACAGTGGGGAGTTTTGGGGGGGAGGGTTGTTTTTGAGACAGAGTCTCACTATGTTACCCTTGGTACAGTGTTGTGGCATCACAGCTCACAGCAACCTCCAAATGTTGGGGTGAAGAGATTCTCGTGCCTCAGCCTCCCAAGCAACTGGGACTACAAGTGCCCACCACAACACCCAGCTATTTTTTTTTCTTTTTTGGTTGCTGTTGTCGTTGTTTAGCAGGCCCAGGCCAGGCTCAAACTCACCAGCCTCAGTATACATGGCTGGCACCCTACTCACTGAGTTACAGGCACTGAACCAATGGTGGGGAGATTTTTTTTAACACCAAAATGATAGAAACATTCAATTTTAAGAATTAAGTTTAGATTGCTTAGCAAACTTAATAAATAATAATAAACTGAATAAAGGTCTCAAAATACAATTATATTTATAAATATTTGTCAAATTATTCCTCTATGAAAATTATTTAAAGTTTATTTAGTGCTGTTAAATAAAGTAAAAATCATTTTAGTATTAGGTTTTTAGTTACAAGTTATCTAATACATGAGTGGTGCCTGTGACTCCAAGGAGTAGGGCACCAGCTCCATATGCTGCAGGTGGTGGGTTCAAACCCAGCCCTGGCCAAAAACTGCAAAAAAAAGAAGTTATCTAATACCAAAATTCTAAGGACTTCCCCCCCACACACACACACTGACATACTATGAAAATTAATAAAATATGGATATTATCATTTATTACTATTTAGGGTTAAATGTTGACTCTCATTCTTCTTGTTTTAAAGGCGAGGTCTTTTTACTGAAGAAAAATATTTCTCCTCCAGGAAAAACATGAAGGTTAGAATCATCAAAAAGTGAAAGTAGTCTAGGGAAATAACACCATTATACCAGGAAAGAACTAGGTGCTTGACAAAGGTGGCTATCATTAAGCACCCGCTCTACCCATTTTCTAAATTCAAGTCATGGTCAATTAATGTAATTTCCTGTTCTAATGGATATTCTAATTCTTCTTGTGAAGGTGTTTATTTCTGGTTTCCTTGATACCCATTAACTTTTGTCAAGGTATTTTGATTTTTTTACGCAAAGATATATATTGAAATCAAAGTCTTCACTTGCTAGAAATAGCACATGAGAATTTTCAGTAATTTTTATTTCATGACAAACCAATCACAGAGCTTCAGTAATGAGAAAAAAGTTTCTGCAAGAGGAACAAAATCATACCTAGATGAATTCTATTATAATATTTAAGTTCAAACTTTTTAAAATTTTATAGAATTAAATAATCTAACATATGGGTTTAATTTAATTAATATAGTCACCACACATTTTGAATAACCAGTTTCATAGAAAAGGAAAATCCAAAAAATCCAGCCAATTTAAAAATCCTTCTTAATAAGTAATGATGGAGAAGAAACCCAACTGTGTAATCTGAGTGAACTATCATTAAATAAGAATATAATAAAACATTTTGAATCAGATATTCAAGACCTAATAATATAGATAGGTGAAAAGAAGTAATGGAATAAGGAATAATTTGACTTGGAAAGGAAAAGGAAGAAAAAAATCAGAAATAAATATTAAACTATAAGGTACCCCAAATATAATAGATTTGAAAGCAAATTCAATAAAGCACATAGAATTAAAAAGAGAAAACTAACATAGAATAAAAATAAAATAAAGATATAAGCAAAGTGGTCAAAGAAAAAAATGATTGAAATAAAAGTTACACAGAGAAGATCCAACTTATGCACAATTGGAGACCATGGGGGAAAAAAACACAATAATGTATGAGAAGTAAAATTTAACTCTATGGCTCAAGAAAATTTTCTGTATATAAAATAAAAATGAAAATGGGAAAAATATATTAGTCTTCTATGCTGCATAAGAAATTAGTAAAAATTAAATTAATAACTATGTACTTAAAACAGTATATAGTTATAATCTCCTAATTTCTGTAGATTATGATTTAAGGCATGTCTTAGCAAGTACTCAGTTCTGGGTCTCACAAGGCTTCAAAGTATCATCTAAGTTGTGTTCCCTTGTGAAACTTTCATAAACCTCAACAAGGGAAATGCTGTTAACCTAATTATTTTCTTGTAGCTACATAACTAAAGGCCTCAGCTGCTTCCCTGGGTATCAGCCTGAGGTCACTCTCAGATCATAGACATCACTCAGTTTTCTGCTATGTGACCTTTCTTTTCTTTTATTGTGAGTTAATATATATTTATTAATTTAGACTTAATAGGTTGAAACTACATGTGTTACAGTGTTGATTATTATTGTCTCAAGATTGGAGAGAGCTTTTCTTGATGAAGATTAAATGGAAAGATCAAATGATATCTGAGATCAATTTCTTTTCCTTTGGTTATTCACTTTAAACCACCCCTTTCTTCTTTTAGACTTGCTTCCTTTTTTTTTCCACACAAGGACTTTTTTATTTTTTTATTTTTTTCATTGTTTTTGGATGTGCAATTTATTTTATTTTATTTTATTAACCTTATTCAAATTAATATGAGGGTGTAATTTTTGGGTTTCATTGTTCTCACTTTCAGAGTAAAGTTCCATTTGTAGAAGAGCCCCTCATCCAGGGGCATGTTATACACTCTCACAATATGCACAGAAGGTGAGATCCCCTCCTGCTCTCCCTCCTTCTGCCATACGTCCTCTGCTATCCACCACTCCTGCTTCCCTCTATCCCTGAACTAGACTATAATAGTATTTTATTGCTGTTATGAACATGTAATTGTTTACATATTGAGTTCATATTAGTATGGAATACATTGGATATTCATCTTTCCAATCTTGTGATACTTTACTAAGAAGAATGTATTTCAACCCCATCCAGATAAACGTAAAAGATATAAAGTCTCCATCTTTATTAATGAGTGAATAATATTTCATGGTATACATACACCGCAGTTTGTTGATCCATTCATAAGTTGATGGGCGTTTAGGTTGCTTCCATGACTTGGCAATTAAGAATTGAGTCACAATAAACATTCTAGTGCAAATCTCTGTGTGGTAAAATGATTTTTGTTCTTCCAGGTAGATACCTAGTAATGGGACATTTCTTAATGTGGCAGTTTTCTTCTTCAAATACATCAGGAAAATAAGAAATCTGCTAACAAGATGAAGTCTTATGTAACATAACAAAATAGTGGAAGTGACAAAAATTTGCTAAATTTCGTTGGTCAGAAGAAATTCACAAGTCCCCCTTACAATAGAGGAGATAGAGTAATATGTGAGCATGACTATCAAAAGGCAGAGATCACCGGGGATTGACCTAAGGTTTATCTGCTACAAAAGCCAACTGATTTTGAGAGATTCAACCAATAACAATCTAAAGCAAGCTGAAAATCCCTATTTTAGTTTGCCTTCCTAATTCAGTCTCTGCATAGGAGAAATGATACTCAGACAATTGTAGAGTATAAATAAATTAAGAATGAAAATGTAAAGTAATTTAAAAAATAAAATCAAAGTGGCAAAAAAACAAACAAACAAAAAAAAACAGGTGGTGCCTGTGGCTCAAAGGAGTAGGGCTCCGGCCCCATATGCCATAGGTGGCAGATTCAAACCCAGCCCTGGCCAAAAAAAAATTTTTTAAATAAATAAATAATAAAATAAAATAAAAGTAGAAAGATAAAATCTATAATTAAGAACCAAATTAACAACTGTAATTTGTTAATAAAAATTCTTGCAAAGTAATTTTTGAAAGTAATAAATAATTAATTTAACTGTCACAGTATTAGAACATACTGGTTAATGGGGTTTTCCTTTTCCTGATTTTGGCAAGAACTTCTGTGTTCTTTGCATGATATTCTTTACTTTCCATTTTCTTGATGATAATTAAAATTATTTATTAAAAATTTTCTACCAATCACTAACTTAAGTACTGTGCTAAGCACGTGATTATGCCGTTAAGAGGAAGTTTAAAAATATAATGTCTTTATAAGCTGGAGCCCTCAATTTTTAACTGAAAGTATATTCTATATTCACATTTAAGTAAAAATACCAACTGTAAGATGATAATTTAATAGTTTGCTCTTTGTCTCTTCTGTACACATTCTTATTTTCTTTGCCTCCCATGGTGACTTCAATATTCATTTCTAATCTGCCTGCCCCTCACTCCACATTCTGCATTTATTAATTTGGCCAGAAGAATTTTAGACATGTGTGGCAGATTCTATTTTCCAAAACTGGCTACAACAATGTCCTTAGATAATGTGTCTTAGAAACTTCTTCCATCGGAAATTAAGGCCTATATTGTCTGTCCTTGTCAGGCTTGTGACTGTGGCGGAACTGACGTGTGACCTCTGACGCTGGCTCACTAAGTGCTGATGTAGCTCAGCACTCTTCCCCTTGGGACTCTTGGTCACTGCAGTAAGGAGGCCACAAGAGTCTACAGGGAGGCCATGTGAAGAGCAGCCACCACAGGGGCAGAGGGAGCCTCTCGGAGGCCAAATTGAAGATAAGTGATCAAAATAAATGTCTGCTGTTTTGAGCCACTAGACTTAGTGAGCATATTGTACCCCATAAATGCATTAATGTACTCATGATCTGTGAGTTTATGATTTAATAAAAAAATTATAAAAAACATAGGTAACTGGAATGTCTTAGCTTTCATCATAATTATTAGAATCTCTCAGACAGACTAACTGTACACAAAGGACCACAATCATCTCCGCTGTAGAAAGCCCATTCAATAGAAAGGGGTTTTGAATAATAACAATCTTCCCAGGAACCTGAAGAAAAATATATTCCAGTCAGTGGGGATCAGCAAAGAGAACAATGGTTTGAATTTTAGTATTAAAACCAATAAACATGATGGCAGGGTGAGGAAAGACGCAGATCAAGAAGAATTAAAAACATCATACCTAATATTTTGAACATTTTTCTCTAAGCTATTAAGAAACTCCTGAAGGATTATGTATAATGAATCATACTCTTTATGAAGAATGGGTTAGAAATACAACAAGAATGCCAACAACAAAACCTAGAATGATTTAAAGGCAATGACAATGATCCAGGCAAGACATAAAGACAACCTAAAGAAAACAGTAATGTAGTATAAAGAGTAACACGTGTAGACTGTTAAAGAGGAACAATCCAGGGGAAAAGTTGAGACTCACTACCCCATTTCAAGTTTGAATGATCATTAGTATTGCAATTGTTAAACCAACGGATGAAGTGGAGAAGGAAAATATTTGGAAAGAAAATTCTGGCTGAGCCTCCCTAATCTGAACGTTAAGAATCCAAAATTCTCCAAAATCTGAAAGATTTTAAATGCCCAGAGGATGACACCAGTGGAAAATTCTATGCATGATGTTATGTGGTGGTTATCAAAACACAGGCACTCAACATATAGTTTATTTAGCATCTCCCAAAAGATCCTTCCAGCCTCTTGAGCTACAAAACCTATTTTCCACACATGCCCCGATTCCCACATGAAAGCATCCCCACAAAAGGCAATGGCTTATCATGTGTGCAGGTTGGATGTGCCAAAGACACGTTTCCCACAGTGCCCCCCACGAGGCCACAACCTATATGGTCTACTTATTGTGATTAATTTGCTTCTTCTCTGCTTTGTGATCTAAACATATTTTGTGGTGTTGAAAATGTCAAAAACAGGTCTGGAGATATTCCTGTAGGTAACAGTAATATGAAAAAGAGGAATCATTTATGTTTATCTGTAGCATAGGAAGTCAAGCTGTTGGAGAAAATGGGCAGTGTGAGACATCTTACAGAACAGAGTGGTTTTGGAATGACCACAATACACGGCCTGAAGAAATAGAAGAATAAACTATTGAAGTTTTATGCTGAAAGTGATGAGCAGGAGTTTATGAGAAATAGAAAAACACTGCATGAAGCTAAAAGTGGTGAACTCAATGAGGTTTTGAAATAGTGAATCCGTCAGCCTCACAGTGAACACAGACCATGCAATGATATGTTGATCATGAACCAAGCAGAGATCCATCACAATGAACTGGAAACTGAAGGGAACTATGAATATTCAACTCACTGCAGAAATTTTAAAAAAGGCATCTTTAAATTTTTAAAGATTTGTGATGATAACACATCTGCTGATCACAGAGCAACAGAGAAATTCATGGGTGAGTTTGGCAAGGTCATCACTAATGAAATTCTTACACCAGAATAAGTAGGTATAATGGCAATGAAACATCACCTTTTTGGTGTTCCAGCCCTGCAAAGACACTGACTACAGATGATGGACGAGCTCCTACAAAAATTAAGGATATCAAGAGCAGAATAATTGTGCAGGGATGTGTTGAGGCAGCAGGCATGCATACGTGTACGTTTACTGTAGTAGGCAAAAACTTGAGACCTTGCTGTTTTCAATGAGAGAATTTCGTACTAGTCCATTATTATGCTAACAAAAAGGCATAGACAACCAGAGACATCTTTTTGATTAGCTTCTCAGACTGTTTTTACCAACTGCTCATGCCCACTGCAGGGAAGCTGGACTGGATGACAACTGCCAGATTTTGTACTGCCTTTACCCATCTGCTGCTCAGCCTCCAGCTGAAATTCTATTCAAAATAATGTTTACGCCGTGCACTTTCCCCAAAACGACTTCATTAGCTAAGCCATGTCAACAGGATCCTTACACCAATTAGAAGTAAATATAAAAAATATAAAAAGTGTGGGTGTGGAAAGGTTGCAAGAGGAGTTTATCACGAAGGATTCCACATATACTGTTATCAGCATCTGGAACACAGTGACTACATACCACAGTTTCCACCAAACACTAATTGTTTCTTTAACTTTAAAATAATTACTGTTTTCAAGGCACTGTGTTTGCTCAGGTAAAACTGTTAGAAGTTTAGCTACTTAGGCATTACTGAAAGTTTTGTATTCAACTACCTAGGTCCCCAAGATATTAATTTATGGTGAGCTCATTAGTTGTAAATTTTGAAGAAATGTTATGAAGAGCACCCTTGTAGGACATTTGAATTACCTAATTATTATCTATATTACGAGTACAGCAATTTGTAAATAATTGAGGATAGCACAAATAATTTTAACTAACTACACAGGCCCAAGAAAATTTAATTTAGTTGTAACATATAAATGTATGTGGTGATTTAATTATTTCTGTGGTTATCACATACAAGGGTAAAAAGAAATGAAAGTTGGAAAAAGTGTTAGAGAAAATATTTTGTGACATAATTTTAGTAGCTAAAGAACTGAAATAATGCATTATGAAATTCAAGTGGAAATGACTTCTATGTTCAGCATAGCCAGGTAAGAGGTACTACCAGTCCTTTTGCCCTACCAATCCAAGAACTGGGAAAAAATACATGATGCGAGTTTTCTCAGACATTAAATGACAGACATGAATGTCTCTGAGAGAAGAGAAACAAAGAAGGGAATGTGCCCCCCACCATGATGGCAACTGCTTCTGCCCGTAGCACTTCTAGACTGTGATCAAATGAAGGAGAACTCAGGCAGATTCTGGGGTTCCCAGGTTCTCCTTAAGAGGAGGAGGCAAAGACAGCAACTCAGAGAAGCCGGCAGAGTTCTGAAAATGACAGCGCTATGTGACGCGAATCTCCCGTAATCTGCACATGGTCCCTTGTGTCTTTGGTGAAACACTGTGAGACTGAGAAAAGAACTTTAAGGGAATTTTCAACTAAATCACTCCCACAGCTCACACAGGGTTGGGAGATATTTGAATTACAACCAATAAGAGGATATAGTGAATAGATGAGGCTTTCAGTAGAGAACTCGACAAGTCCATTTTTAAGACAAAGTCTACATACAACATAATTAACAAAGGCTACTTTAGACCCCTTTAACTAAACACTATAAATCAACCCGGACTGTAACTCAACTGATGGTCAAAACAAAAGGAAGACAATAAACACCTAATATAAAACAATATAATATACTCAACAGTCAGCGTCCAATCAAGGTTACTGGAATGAGGGAAGAGAATCCTTAATGAGGACAAACATAAGTCAGTAAGAACAGAACCAGAAACGACGGCGAAGACTGAAATAGAAGATACAGATTTTAAAATACCCACAACAAAATGTCACCAGTTTATGGAGACTAAGACTATAGGGACAATATAAATGGTAAATAGAACCAAATGGAAAGATAAAAAGTTCAGTAAGGGACAGGACAACTCCGCTATTGGGGTTAAGAGCAAATTGATGTTGTGGAAGAATGACTGGATGTCATATTCTTACTTGCTATGGCAGTTACGTGTGTACGTACTTTTCAAAACCCATTGAATTCTACAATTGAACTAAGCAAATATTTTGTATACAAACTATTTGATTTTACCTGACAAAATGGCAGATCAAATATATGCATATTCCTTAAATTCCACCTTTGTGCCCAATAAAATGTAAAAGAAATTGGAAACAGAGAAGTCTGCTGTGCCCACTGACTACTGGAGGTGAGTGCTATTGTCAAAGAAATCTCAATGTTTGAGTGGAGATGGAGGCTGAAGCCATTCATTCCTGTTATGGCCTTGGATTTGGAATGTGCTGTCTGAGCACAGAGCACCATCAACCCACCAAGATCCAAGCTGGGAAACAGTTCTCTGCCCATAAGACAAGGTGATACAGAATCATCTTTAGTAGGCCCGGCCCAACCTACATCCTCGAAATTGTTGCAGACCCAGAAATTATGCTAATTGCATGGCAAACCAGTTGCAAACCTAAGTCTAGGTTTACAATTCTGCAGACTAAAGAGACTTGAAAACAACTAGGATACCATTTCACAAATAGCTTTCAAAACATAGAGAATATATGGAAAAATCTCCCATGAAAATTGTCACAAAGGTATGAATTTCAAGGTATAAGAGATGAGTCGGCTTTAAGATAATAAACACGCAGCAGATGAAAAGAATAAAGATAGTAGAGAGAGCAGAAACAACGTTAGCAGAAATGCTTTTATAAATCCTCAAAAGAGAAAGAAAGCAATACAGAAACGAAAATTAGAAATTGTAATAAAAATCTGAGCAAATATCAGAAAGAACCAAGCACTAACTTTGTAAAACAGCACACATTTCATGGAAAAAAAGGTCAATATTGGTGACAAATAATGGTTTCCAAAATCTACATAAGAAAAGCTCTAGAAAGATAATAGAGACAGTATTATAGAGGACACATTTGAAGAATGGTTGAAAATTTTCCAAAATAGAAGTGAGCCATGAGTTTTTAAATTCCCTAAACTGTATTGTTTAGATATGGTGATATGATATCACCATATGATTTTAAGACATGCCATATTTAAATGACAAAACATCAAGGATAAATAATAAATTTTAAGGGCAACTAAAAAGAAAATAAAATTACTAAAAAGGTTAAAAATTAGAAAACTTAAAAAAATGTGGGCAGGGCTGGGTGCAGTGGTTCATACCTTAAATCCCAGCACTCTGGGAGGCCCAGGCAGGTGGATTGCTTGAGCCCAGGAGTTCAAGACCAACCTGAGCAACAGTGAGACCCCGATCTCTACTAAACATAGAAAAATTAGCTATGCATTGTGGTGGGCACCTGTAGTCCCAGCTACTTGGAAGGCTGGGGAAAGGATTGCTTAAGCCCAAAGGGCGACTGTCTCAAAAAAAAAAAAATGTAGGCAAACTTGAAGAAATTTCATTTTAAAGTATTGAGAAAAAAGAATTATGAATCTAAAACCTAATTATTAGACAGTCATTCCCAAACAAAGAGGTTTTCAAAACAATATTTTTAATGAGAGTGAAATGGTTTAATTTATACTTCTCTTAATTAGATGTATCCATATGATCAGTACTTACATGAACATATGATAAAAATTAATAACGCTATGAACTTTTTTCAGAAATCAACAAGGACTTTAATCTTCATATTAAAAGATTATACAAATAACTAGGATGTTCAATACTTATGGATATTCTAATATCATATTCAAAGTTAAGGAAGTAATCTCCTGGGGAAAATGGTCAAGTAACTGTAGAAGAAATAACAGATTAGACTCCAATTCTCCAAAGCAAAATTTAATACAATCCTATTGTTAAGCAATATTTAGAAATCTTCAAGAAGCAGCTGATCTTAGAATATTTAGAATTTAGTCTAATATATTTCATCTATTAAGATGACAGATACACACTTTTAAGACTCAAGAATTCAGAGAATACAGTGTTGAGTATTTTAGGAAGACTTCTAGAAGACAAAATTAGTACTTGATATTCTTTTATTCTGCTTACATAGTGGCTTCTTATTATTACATGATCACTTGTTTGTGTTTAGTGTAGAGAAATGCGATTGATTTTCATATATCAATCTTATACCCATTTCATTACTCAGAAGACAGTGTTATGAATGTGAGTTGTTCCAAATTAATCTACAGACTTAATGAAACACCAGTGAAAACCTCAATATTTTTCATTAACTTCGACAAAGCATTTTAAAATATATGTGCAAGAATAAGGGCCAAGTATTACCAAGATAATTCTGAAGGAAGAACAGGGAACTTGTCCTTAAGAGAGAAAATAACTTGCAGTTAAGCCATAGCAATTGAAACACTGTAATATTGAATAAGAATACCTACATATGTTTCACATATAACACATATCTATGAAATAAAATAGGGAACACAGAGATTCACGTACACATGGGATTTTTATACATAAAAAAGGCAACACATTACATCAATGGGAAAGGAGGGATAGCAAATGGAGTTAGGAAAAATGTTCTTTATAAGGAAAAGTAAATTGCAAAAAGAAAAAATTCCTACCAACTTCATGTGGATTTGAAATTTAACTATATTTTTAAAGCATTTAAAATTCTTAGTAGAAATACACAGGAGAGTGCCTTTTAGACACTGTAATACAGAAAGGTTACTGAAGCAGGAAGCAAAAGCATTAAGCATACAGGAAGGTGGTAGGTGTTCAACAATGTTCTTGAGAATTGTACTCCCAGCTCTGTCTAAAACTTCATGAGAAATGTCCTGAGAGCATCTAAGGGGGTAGGAATAGAAATCCTTCTGGTAGGGGTCACTCGCCAAGAAGGAAGAGCAGTGAGATTAGAATCATACGATGGAGAGAATGTACCAGTCAGGAATTGAAAGAAAGCAGAATATTGGTGACAAAGAAACATTGGAAAGGAGAGATGTGTTGCTGCAACCCTTATGATGAAGTTAGAATGTGAACATTCAGATCAGTAGCTCTGAACCCCTCTGAGTTTCTGTAACCAGCTAGCTACCTGGTAACAAGGCGGTTCTAGAACTAGGAGGCTTACATTGGGGCAGAAATAATATCTTTTCCTTTTTATTCCTTGGTTTGGTTACTATCTTCCATAATATTCTTCTCACACCTGTGAAGCAGAATGGAAAAGGTAAATACATGAAGTTTACCTTCTAGTAGGGAACCAGATAATATGTAATAGAACAAATACATCATAACATGTAAAACAACAAAAGAAGAGTTTTAGGCATAGTAAATGTCACTGGTGGATTTGGTTTTCCTTCCTTAGCCTTCCTTACTCCGTCAGCATGGATTGTCATAATCTTCCGTATGTCTTCGTATCAGACCTAGCAGCTCACTTCATGAAAGGAATCATAAAATAATAGCCAAAGGAAAAATTTTATGGCCATAATCACTGAACATTTTATAGTGAATGACATATGAATGACATTCCCAACTCAGAAGGTACTGACCTTATACAAAATCAAATGTCCCTTTGCAAATCTGGCCGTGGAAGCAGAAGGGGACTTCCCTTGAGAGCTTATGATGCTATCTTTAGTAAAAGGTACACCCTCTGAACCACCACCCAACAGATAGGATACGTTTGCACATTGACAAAATAGTTTTGACAACTAGGAGATAGATCCCCCTGCCATAGCATAGCTTTTAAAACCTAAGCCCCTAACTTTCTGGCATGGTCAAATACACCTGCTATAAGTGCAGTTTGGGGGCATACTAATTATTATGGCCTGAACTTTCCCTTGCCTTTTTAATTTTGCTCCCTAAGGATTTTCTTTAAAGTTGTGGAATGACACCTAAGCATATAAAAAATTGTTTAGTTTATTGACATTTTGATGTGTTATTAGGAGGAAGGGTTTTTTCAGATTGTATATTCAATATGATAGCAAGGAGCAAATGCTTGAAATGTTTACAGTGCCAGCATGAAATTATAATATTAGAAGAGAAGGAATAGAGAAAGAAAAGAACATCTTTTTGTCTTATATCAGTTACATTATGATGATTTGAACTTTCAAGACATAATAATTAATTATAAATTCAACTTAGAAGGCTTTTATCTGTATTAAATTTGAAAGCTAGAGATAATTTTGCATTCAGTACCAAGATAGGTTTGGAAAAATAAGCATTCTTAATCCCTATTGGAGGGAGCTGAAATTAAAATAAAATCTAGAAAAACAAATTAGAAATCTGAATGAAGAATCTAGAAAATGTATCCTAAAAGTTTCTTCTAATATTTATAGCTATGATGGCTATAAAAATATTTTAATTTCAATGCAATTTATAAGAGGAAATCTGGACATTAATTCATGACAGTTATTTGAGATAAAATGACCCTAGAGAAGAGTTCTGAACAGTGTAGTCTCTCCCTTTGATAAGGGAGACAAGCCTTGCTGTTTTGGTTTGATTGACAATCAAGGCAGCCTTCATCCTCAATTCTACTTATAGAGACAAACTTATCACATTTGTTATAGTCTGGCATCGTGTATGGTGACTTTAGAATCCAGCTTCAAGAATCAGAATCACCATCTTAGATAATTGACAAGACCGATCCCATAGGATTTTCTTGAAATTTTTTTACAAATGTTTGAGCATGGGGATGGTGGAAGAAGGTTGGCTAATGTAGAAATGACATTATTTGAACTCTGGCACTCCAGTCTCTAATTTCAGATCAAAGCATTTAACCATCCCCTCCTTCCTTCCTGTTGCTATGTGACCTACTGACTGCAGTTCTATCCAAATATCCAAAATGTCCTTCTATCCAACTAAGCAGAAAAGTTAAAAACTTCTTAGAAGAATAGACCATTGAAAATGGACGGATTTAGTCAGTTGGAAGATTATCAGTAAATCGAATAGGCTCTGAATTCAGTGAGAAAATGCAGTAAATTAATTTCCTGAATTAAGATAACCAAAAAGAGTTGCAGACATTTCTCTTCAAATATAAGCACACATGACATATTCCTCTTATTTTATTTTCTTTTCCTATATGTCCTACATGTTCTAATGTAAATGTATGTACTTTTAAATGCTGCTAGATTTGTACCTTTAAATGAGAGAAAATAACCGTTTCACGGGCTGCTTTATTTTCCATAAGATTTTTTTACTTCTCCACTCATTCATATAAATCATCCACTCTAAAATATATTTCCTTGTCTTTAAATTTCATCCCCTTATAAGGCTTTTTTTCATATTTGCTAAAAGAAATAGTTTTGTTCTCTTCCTCACTGATAGTTGCACAATTTCTGTACAATGTGTGCACACAAAATCTCAATTAAATACATTTTGAAATTTCTGAAGTGCACTATTTCCAGAATAAAATGGAAATGATGAAATTCCAAATTCAGAAAGACAGATGTACTCAATCTCTGGTTATGATATTGATTCAGTAAAAGTAAATACACTGTATCGGAAATATTGAAAGATAACAGAGAAAAGGTTTTGAATTCCTGTATCTTGGAAAGTGTTATCATTTTATAGTCCAGAAAAATATACACCTTTTTTTTTTAATCTTAGAAAATAATCTTTCTCTCCTAATGAGACCTGCTTGCAAATTCCCAACCAGATGAACTGCTTAGAAAAATAAATCTTTAAAGTTTAGAAATGGAAAATTTACCCTGGCACATTGACCCTTTTTCTAATAAAATATAATATCAGACAGTCTCAAAATATTCTCTCTCCTGTTCCTCCCCACACTGTGGTTCAAAAGCACATGGTACCCTTTCAGTTTTTAATAATCAAAAGCTAGATGTGAAGAGAAAGGAAAAAAAAAAAAAAGACTATTCTGCTGGAATTTTTCCTAATGAGCTTAACATTTTATAATATGCTACTGATAAAGGAATATTGTATTGTTGTTGTTGTTTAAAATATAAAAGCCCTCTTTCCCTGCCGTCTGTACAAAGGAATCATTCTGAAGCATCACACTCTTTCCCTGCTGACTGTACAAAGGAATCTCTCTGAAGCATCAGAGGACCAGAAGGGTGCCATCTTAGCCACCTGAGTCAGCCACATGAGTTCTGTCACCATCTGATTCTTTCTCCTCCTTCTTCAAGTTTTTCAAAGTCTGGGGATCAAAGGTAATCTAAATCTACACTAAAATTATCTACTGTTGTGTGTGTGTGTGCGTGCACTTTTTTTTTTTATTATTAACTAAGCAGTGTGCTTTTCCAATCTGTGCAAGGATTCCTAAAAGGCAGAGTATAGCCAGCTTACCATCTCTATAAAACTTCCCCTGCAGAGGGGAGCTTTCTTTCTACTCTTCACACCACAATGAAAGAGGAAGAAACAAAGTCACTGAGGACCTGATTTCTACGCATAAGATGTGAAGACATCCTATTATTTTCTCTCCTACTGAGCTGAGTAACAATCTGGATTGCTTTATTAGCCACCGTTCTCAAAGTAATTAAGACAATCACCCTGGTGAAACTTTCCTAACAAAAATGTAAGCCTCTCAAATATGTGTGCCAGGGGTAGTAGACTAACTTCCGTTTTTTACATTTGTCTGTGAATGGAAGAGGTTTTACTCAGTCAGGATCCTTTGATATGGTTATTAGTTGGCTTATTTAAAGAGCAACAAGCTTACATTCTTAAATGCAGATTTATCCTGTCAAATGAATATGAGTCATTGGCATAGTGTGTATCTAGAAGAATTTTCTCAAAGAATTTGAAAATCTACATAACTTAATTGGCTATTTTGGTTATAATGTAGTCCTCTTTAAAATTAGAAAATGTTACTACTAATAAAATCTTAATAATTTAGAATTTGGCTCGGCGCCTGTGGCTCAATCGGCTAAGGCGCCAGCCACATACGCCCAAGGTGGCGGGTTCGCATCCCCAGCCCGGGCCGCCAAACAACAATGATGGCTGCAACCAAAAAATGGCCGGGCCTTGTGGCGGGCGCCTGTGGTCCCAGCTACTTGGGAGGCGGAGGCAGGAGACTCGCTTGAGCCCAGGAGTTGGAGGTTGCTATGAGCTGTGATGCCAT
>CAUYQV010109870.1:0-11020 GCA_963574575.1 Galagoides demidoff
AGGCACCAACCACGTACACCTAAGGTGGCGGGTTCGAATCCCCAGCCTGGGCCCGCCAAACAACAATGATGGCTGCAACCAAAAAATGGCTGGGTGTTGTGGCGGGCGCCTGTGGTCCCAGCTACTTGGGAGGCGGAGGCAGGAGACTCTCTTGAGCCCAGGAGTTGGAGGTTGCTGTGAGCTGTGATGCCATGGCACTCTACCCAGGGGGATAGCTTGAGGCTCCATCAAAAAAAAAAAAAAAAAGAGGTGTAAAAATAGAGAATCTGGAGCAGCGCCTATGGCTCAAAAGAGTAGGACACAGGCCCCATATGCTGGAAGTGGTGGGTTCGAACCCAGCCCGGGCCAAAAACTGCAAAAAAAAAAAAATAGAGAATCTGCCTACCCAGGACTGTTCCAGGTTAGGGTGGTCTGGTTAATGGTGAACTGAGTACCTGAGACAAAGCGCATGTTCCTGGCTGGGCTGGTCTTTTGTTTATAGGGTGGGGGCCTCTTGGGCCAATAACCCAAAGCAGGTGGACACTTGGATTGGAAGCTGGTGGACAGACAAGATTTTCCTGGGGCTGATTTGCCTCTGAGGCCTCTGAGCCAGCAGCATAGGCTCACCTGGGACAGCCCTTTGGCTGAGGCAGCAGCTGCCCTGGCTCCTGGCATCCCTTCTGCCAGCAAGTGCCGATCACAGGCAGGAAAAATGCTGGCAGGGCTCAGAAGCACACCACCCTCCCCTGGGAGAGTGCCAGTCCCTGGTGGCCAGAGCTGCCTAAGCGCGGAATGATCAAGTGGGCTTTAATCACTGCCCAAGGAACAACTCTAATTCTTTTATTTATATAACACTCTGTCTCCAAAGGGCCCTGCATCCATTCATTTTTTTCTTAATGTTTATTGAAAAGCAAAGCATATTCATTGTAGGCCACTTAAGAAAACAGACCCAGTTCCTCAGGAGGCTGAGGTGGAAGGATTGCTTAAGGCCAGGAGTTCAGGGCTGTAGTGTGATATGAGCATGTCAGTGAATAGCCAGGTACTTGGAATAGACCCCGTGTCTAAAGAAAACCCAGAAAACCAAAAAATAATAATAATAAAAAAAAGACAAAACTAAGAAAAGAAATTGCTTGTAACCTTACCATCAGACATACTAGTAGCTTTTTGTTTTGTTTTGAGATAGTCTCATGGCCTCATAGCTCACACCAACTTCGAACTCGTAGGCTCAAGCAGTCCTCTTGCCTCAGCCTCTAGAGTAGCAAGGACAACAGGTGTGTGCCACTATCCCCCGATAGTTTTTCTATTTTTAGTAGAGTCTTAGTCTTGCTCAGGCTGGTCTCAAACTCCTGAGCTGAAGTGATCTTGCTGCCTTGGCCTCTCAGAGTGCTAGGATTACAGGCATGAGCCACTGTGCCTGGCCCATCATTTTAAAACAGAATATTCTTTCTTAGAATAGATTTAGATTTACAGAAAAGTTGAAAGGATAGTATAGAGTTCTCCTGTACCCCCCCACCCCTTTCCTTGGATGTTAGTATCTTACATAATAGTGTCAGTTTGTTGCAATGAATGAAGCAATATCGATACTATATTGTTAACTAAAGTCCATACTTCATTCACATTTCCTTCCTTTCCACCTAATGCCCTTTTTCTGTTCCAGGATCATATCGTGAATACGGCTTTATATTTAGTTATGTTTCTGTGGGCTCTGACAGTTTCCCTGACTTGTTTTTGATGACCGTGATGGTTTTGAGAAGTCTTAGTCAAGTGTTTTGTAGAATGTCCTTCAGTTTGAGTCTGCCTGTTATTTTTCTCATGATTAAATTGGGGTTATGGGGTTTTGTAAGACAGGTGAAGTGCCGTTTATCTATAACATTCCATGTATTATATCAGAGGTAAATGCTATCAATGTGACTTATCATTGTTAGCTGTAGCCTTGATTCGCTGGTCCAAGTAGTGTTTGTCAGTTTTCTCCACCGTAAAGGTGTTCTCTACTGCACTGTTTATGCTCTACTTTTTTTTTTTTTTTTTTGAGACGGAGTCTCACTCTGCCACCTGGGTAGAGTGCTGTGGCGTCATAGCTCACAGCAACCTCAAACTCTTGGGCTCAGTCTATCCTCTTGACTCAGCTTCTTGAGTAGCTGAGACTACAGGCACCTGCCACACACTAGTTTTTTTTTTTCCCTACTTTCAGTAGAGGTGGGGTCTTGCTTTTGCTCAGCCTGGTCTTGAACTTGAGCTCAGGTGATCCACCCACCTCAGCCTTCTGAAGTGCTAGGATTACAGGTGTGAGCCACCGCACCCAGCCCATGCTTTCCCCTTTGGAAGGAAGTTACTGATCACTAGCACTTTCATATATTTACTTCCAGTCTAAACCTATCCCCTTATTCATTACCATCCCTTGAAATGAAAGCAAAGTTCCAATGGGCATTTGTTAGTTCTTGACACTCATCAATTTTGCTAGGAGTTGGGGTACCAGCCTTGCCAGTTTTATTTCCTTATTTCTGGGAATTTTGGGGACAGAGGCACATAGCACCATTCTAAATGGGTCTGTGCCTTGGTATTGTCATCCAGTAAAAACAAAAGTATCTAGCATTCGCCGTGTGGCAGGCACTGTGCTAAGTGCTTTCCATGCCTTATGATCCCATGATAGATGTGATGCTACTGTCTTGATGTTATGACTGAAAACTGTGATCTGTGGTAGTGAAGTATAAAGCCCAGAGTCACCAGCTTGCAAGTGGCAGAACTGGAATTCAACCCTTGGTTTATGATCCCAGAGCTCAGCATTAAGCCAAGCTTGACCAGAGTGGTTTGGAGGCAGGCTCCAGGCTGGAATCACAGCTCTTTGACTTACTGGCTCTGTAGGCCGGGGTACATCTCTTCACACCTTTATGCCTCAGTTATCAATGGAGACTATAACACTATATTCTTCGTAGGGCTATTGTGAGCTTTAAATTGGTTAAAACAATGGTCTTGGCTCAGGCTAATGAGTCAATGAGGGTTATTATTGTTATTACAATGATTTTATCCCATCTGTGGATAGATCCATCCATCCATCCAGGAGAAGCTTTGCCTGGTCTGGGCCTCAGTTTCCCCATCTACAGTGGGGATTAAAACACAGTAGGAATGCACATGGATACTTTTGGCAGGCTGATAAAATAAAATACATGGGACAACAGAGTTAACTATACAGAAGTACAGTTATCAAACTATTAAAACCCAAATTCTATATGGTGATACATGTACCTTTTCATTAATGTACTAAACAGCAAGAGTTAGTGGTAGGCCCAATCATTACTACAATTTTAAGGTAAACTGTGTTTTGAGAATTCTGCAATGCCTGTTAGGAACTGTGAAAAATACTTGTCATTATTCTTGCTGACAAAATCTTAGGTGCTCCCCATTCTACCGTAGTTTCTTGCCTGTGTTCATAAAGAAATGCTAAATTTCAGTTACAGATTAGTGAACCTTTTCCCCCCTTAGTCCAAGTTCATAGATGGCTGAATTTTTAACATGGTCTGGGGCCACTTCATGCCCTGTGATTTGAAGTCTGATCCTGAGGGGAGAGACCCTGAGGATGTCGATCGACCCCAGGACAGGCCTACCCGAGGGCCTTTTAAGCCTTGGCCTCACTTTCCTGGACGGCTCTGTTCCAGATGCTGCAGAGGAGCTGGCTGGCAGCTCCCAGTGCTCAGGAGCCTTTGCCCTCATTGATCAATGGCTGTGGCTGCAGTATTATTGACGCAGCCTTTTGTTTTTGGGAAATAGCGTGTGTTTCTCTTGTTAACCCCAGCCAGCCTGGTCCCAGTCAGGCTGCCTTCTGTGCTCTGGACTCAGCACTGGGTGAGACGGCCCTCAGAAGAGTAACCTCCCCCGGATGAAGGGCATCTTGCCGAAAGGCCAGGAGCTGTGCTGGACCCTTTCATCTAAATGTTCAGTTCATTTGATCAGCTGGCGGTAAAGGAGCCAGGCTTCTAACCAGGTCTGCCTGAACTTCAAAGACTGCTCTCCCCAGGGTTCTGGAAGCCTCCAGCTGGGTGAATTTAGGGTTTTTTCCTCCCCAAGATGCACATATACCCCCTCCCCTAACCCTCTGCAACACACATACAGGCATAACACGCACACATGCAATACCCATTTCTGTGGATTTGTAGACAGCTCAGGGCTGGTTTCACCTAGTGCGAGAAGGAGCTACTGACTCCAGCTTCAGGGTGCGGGAAAGGTGGGAAAGGCCTCCCCCTGCCTAAGTCTGCTATTTCTGCCTCTGCATCCTGCATTGTTATCACGAGCAACCCAAGTCTCTGGGTTAAGCCTTGCCCTTCCCTGGGCTCTTATTTTAGAGGACAGATGCTCCTCAGCTTACTATAGGGTTATATCCTGATAAACCCACCATAAGATGAAAATACCATTAAGTTTAAAATGTTTTAGTATGTGTGCACCTAACCTACTTGATGTGGTAGCTTAGCCTAGCCGACTTTGAATGTGCTCAGAACAATTATATTAGCCTACAGTGGGGCAAAGTCACCTGGCAACATGGTACACTTAGGGGTATGGGTTGTTTACCCTCCTGATCTCTTGGCTGACCAGGAGCTGTGGCTCCCTGCCACAGCCCAGCATCCAGAGAATATTGATCCATGTATCACTAGCCCAGGTAAAGATCACAATTCAAAATTTGAAGTGTGGTTTCTATGAATGCATATAGCTTTTGCATCATCTTAAAGTAAAAAAATTCTAGGCTGAGCTGTTGTTGTAAATCTGGAATCGTGTGTATACAATCTCTTAAGGCATTGACCTCACGGCCTGTCTTAGTGTTTGAGCAGAGGTGCAAGTGGATGTACTGAAGGGAAGCTATGGGTTCTGAGGACTGAAGACTGTGCCAGGGGATGCTGAGGCACTCAGCAATGTCCCCAGTTCAATTCACTCCTATAGATGTGCTATGGAGTGAACTGTCATCAGTGATAGAGATGCAGAGATGAGTCAGGGACAGCCCCTGTCTCTAGGCTCAAGGTCTGGCAAGAAGGTAAGGCAGAACAGAGTGCCATGGAGATGACAGTGGCCACATAGCACAGTGCAAGCCTTTGCAGAGCAGTTTGCTGACTCTGTGGCTTGAAAGGACACTCATTGAGCAGTTAGCAAGGAAAGCCTGAGAGGCGAAGCTTGCCAGGGGTTCAGAGGAGGAGAGAGGAAAAGGTAATACTCAGAAGTTGGGAGTTGTGTTAGTTTGTTGGAGCTGCTATAACAAAATGTCACAGATTTAAGCAACAGAAATATATTTTCTCATAGTTCTGGAGGCTGGCGGTCCAAGAGCCAGCAAGGTGCTACTGGATTTAGTTTCTGCTGAGGCCTCACTCCTTGGCTTGCAGACGGCCACCTTCTTGCTGTACCTTCCATACTGTTTCCTCTGAGCATACCCATCCCCAGTGTCTCTGTGTGTGTCTAAATTTCCTCCTATAAGACATCAGTCGGAATGGATTAGGGTCCATCCTGATGGCCTTAACTTAGTTTACCTCTTTTATGGCCCTATCCCCAAACTTAGTCACTTCTGAGGGCCTGGAGATCAGGACTTTCATATATGAATTTTAGGGGAACACAATTTAGAACATAATAGGAGAGGAGTTGACTGTGGAAGAGGGGAGAATGGGCCTGGGGTGGGCAAATCCAGATCGGGAAAGGCCTTGCCTGTCAAGATTGGGCCTCACAGTTTAGGACTTAAAGGTGCCGGCTCCTGGTTTGAACCTCAGTAGGACCCTTGGAAAGCAAAAGCATCTCTTCCCATTGCCAGAGCTCTGGTATTTTTGGGAGAGGTGAGATCTCAGGCCCGCAGGCTCCAGGGCTGGTCATCTGGGCCACGCCTCAAGAAGGGGCTAACATTGGCCCTCTGCTTGGGTTCTGTGGAAAATCCTCACCCAGCTGGCTGGGTCCCAGAAGCTTATCAATTGGAGAACCTCCCTGCCTTCCAGAAACATTCATTTGGATAGACATGGTTGCATAAAACCCACCCTAAGTAGAGTCTGATGGTGAATAGAGAGAAAGATCCAAGGAGGAATACAATTCTGCCTTTAGCATGGTCCCTCATTATCTGGGGAGCCTGGGCCCTGCCGTGGGGCGTGGCTGGCCTTCCGGAGGCGCCACCCTGCCTCCCTGGGGTGCATGTCAAGTCCCTCTACCTCTCTGCTTCCTGCTTCCCACTGCCATAAAACGAGGGCGTGGCCTTCCCCGTATGGTACTTTTGGATCCTGGCATGGAGAGGGCAGTGGGGGCAGAAGGGCAGAGGAGGGTGAACAGGCCCCTACCTCCTAGAACCCTGCCGACTCCAGCCCCTCACCCCCCAGCCCCCCATCCATCTGATGAAAGGAGAGGACTGGAGAGCACTGGGAATCTGCTTTCCTGGGGCATGCAAATCTGGCTGGGTAATTTTTTTTTTTTGCAGTTTTTGGCGGGGGCTGGGCCTGAACCTGCCCCCTCCAGCAAATGGAACCAGCGTCCATCTCCTTTGAGCCACAGGTACCACCCTGGGTAATTCTTTTTAAAACTTTTTATTGAGGTGGAAAATGCATAGTGTGGTCAGTGCATACATTTGAAGTGTAGAGCTTGATTAATTTTTTACATAGGAATGCATTAGTATAACCCCTCTGGGATTAAGATCTAGAACGTGCCAGAAGTCCAGCAGTCTTCCTCCTTTGTGCCTCTTTGCTCCCCACCCCCAGGTACCCACTGTTCTGACTCTAGTCTTTCCTTGAGTACTGCGTAAAGGAAATCCCACAGCATGCACTCCTTCGCATCTGGCTTCTTTCTCTTGTCATTATGTGTGGGAGATTCGACCGTGGGATTCTGTTGGAAACTGGTGGCTGGGTCGGGGAGGATCGATCCTCTTTCAGTCTCTTTTATGAATGCCCCTGAGTCTGGCTCCTCTCTGGAAGTCAGGATGTGAAAGTTGTAAAACGTATCATTCAAATTCCTCTGTAACCCTGATCTTATTAGTCGCTTGGAGCACTGGCCACCATGGAAGAAGTCTCAGTACCCCAAGGCTACGATGCTATGAGGAAGCCAAGCTTCATGGAGCGGTCACAGGTGGGTGCTCTGTTGTCAGTCCCAGCTTTGGGTCTCCCAGCATGAGTGAATGGGCCCAGAGGACTGAAGTCCATGCCATCAAATCATTCCCTGCCTTCAAGTCTTTGCGATTGAAGCCCAGACATCACAGAAGAGAGACAAGACATCCCTCCATTCACCTTGTTCAGCCTGTGTGCTGCCCAAAACCCTGGCCCACAAGAGTACTGGCATGTAATAAAATAGTTGTTTTAAAATGCTAAAGTTTGGGAATAGTTTGTTACATAGCAATAATAATGGAAAATAGAGGGGGAAGTGGCTGGTCTTTGGAACAGCTCTTGCTGGGAAATGCCAGGAAAATCTGCTGTCCTGAGTCTACTGGCTGCTTCACAGCCTGGTCCCTCCCTTGTCCTCTGGTCCTCTCTTCAGAGCTTCTCTTATCTGTTTTAGGCCAGGTGTCAATTCTCTGCCCTCTCTCCAGAGAGCAAAAAACATCTGGTAAAGATGGGATTCCTCCCATGGATTTTGCCTCCCCATCAGGATCTACCGAAGAGTGGGGCAAGTGGGATATTTGGGGAGCACAGTCAGCCTCTGGAATGTGCAAGTAAATTGCTTAACACAGCCCCAAGCACATCATGCTCAAGTGATGTGCTTATCAAAAATACCACCCTTCTCTTCTCAGGCCATGTGTCTGTCTGCAGCTTCTCTGTAGGGACACCACTCAAGGAGAAGGGCTTTGGGACTCTGACCCTTAGAACTCTTTCCTGAGGGTCCAATTCTGTGTCAAGCTCTTTACCTATGAAATGTCATCTTGGCTATATGGGATAGAATGACATTTAATATGAGGGTGGGCATAGTGGCTTTGCCACTTGCTAGCTGTGTGACAATGGAGACATTGCTTTCCTTTCCTGAACCTCAGTTCCTCTTGTCTCTTAAAAAAAAAAAAGGTGCAATAGTGCCCAGTCCTGGATTCATCCAGGGCTGCAGTGAAAATGAACAGAAATAATAATGCATGTACAGCATTTGTCCATAGGAATCTTTCAATAACTGTTAGCCAAACAAAAACTAAGGGGAGGGGAGGAGTGGAGGTAGCTTCTGTGATAGGCATTATTATTGAATTTTTTAACAGATAAATATAGGCTTAAGGTCAAAGAGTTAAGAGATGGAAGAGTCCTGGTGCCAACTTGGTTCTATTTGTTGCCAAGGCTCATTCTGCTTAGAGCAGGTGCCTGTGGGTCTGGAGCCCATGAGTGACCTTGCAGAGTTTTACCCCCCACCTGGCCTCACAGCCACACCCAGGCTGATAGAACTGTGTCATCTCCTTGGGACACGATGTCAGCCCACTGTAGTGAGCCTGGCTGTGCCGCCTGCTGCCGAGGAGCTGCTGCAGCTACTGAAAATCCCTCTGGAAATGGGTGTCTTGGCACAATAAAATGTCCCTGCCTTCCAGAGGTCTTGTTTTGGTTTTGTTTTCTGCAATCCTCCATACTGGTGGGAATGCAGGGGCTAGGACAGTGCCTTTTTCTCAAGCAGGTGTACGAAGAAGAGTATGATTTGATTTATTTTATTTTATCATTATTGTTATTATTATTGAGACAGAGTCTCACTTTGCCATGGTGTTGCAGCTCACAGCAACCTCAAACTCTTGGGCTCAAGTGATCTTCTTGCCTCAGCCTCCCAAGTATCTGGGATTACAGGCCACAACGCCCAGCTAATTTTTCTATTTTTAGTAGAGATGGCATCTCGCTCTTGCTCTGGCTGGTCTTAAACTCTTGAGCTCAGGCACTCCACCTGCCTTGGCCTCCTGAGGATTACAGGCGTGAGCCACTGTACCCGGCATATTTCTTAACAGATTTATTGAGATATATAATTCATCTGCCAAATAAATCACCCATTTAAAGTGTACAATTCAGTGGCATTTATTATGTTCAGGGTTGTGCAATCATTAACCCAAACAGCGGAGGAAGATTTCATCACCCTGTAAAGACATCCTTTAGGTATAATCCTCCGTTTCCCCTGCCTCCCATCAGCCCTAGGCAACTCTGCTTTCTCTCTCTATGGATTTGGCTGTTCCAACCTTTCATATAAGCGGAATCATACAACATGTGGTTCTTTGTGACTGCTGCTTTCACGTAGCATAATATTTCCACAGTTCATTCATATTGTAGCATGCATTAGTATTTCATTCCTTTTTATTGGCAAATAATGTCCCATTGTGACTCTATCATGTTTGATTTGGTGGGTGTTTGGGTTGCTTTCGTGTTTTGGCTATTATGAATCATGCTTTTATGAAGATCTGTGTGCATGTTTTCATGTGGACATATGTCCTCAGTTGTCTTGGAGTGGCATTCCTGGGTCGTATGGTAATTCTATGTTTAAGCTTTTGGGGGAACTGGCAGGCTGATTTCCAAGAATTTGCACCCATTAAAATTTCTCCCAGCAGTGAGCGAGGGTCCTGATTTCTCCACGCTCTCACTCACACCACACCTGTCTTGTTGATGCTAGCTGACGTCGTAGGCCGTGAAATGGTATGTCTTTGTGGTTTTGCGTTGCAGTTCTTGTTGGTAACCTTTCCATTTGCTAATTATTGGCTTTGGATATTTTCTCCAGAAAAAAGTCTGTTTAGACACTTTGCTGAGTTGGCTTTTTATTGTCGGGTTGACAGGGTTCTTTATATATTCTCCATACAAGTCCTCTGTGCTGGTTTATTTTTAAGGATCTTTCAGAAAGGCCATTTCAAACTGCCCTATTCCTGTGTGTACTGGCTGGAGAACTGCATGAGAAACAGATCATTGGCCTTTCCCTTGAGGAGGAGCTGATGCCCCCTTGGAAGCAGCAGCTCACATACCTCCCCAGTGCTGAAGAAAACAGATGGTGCCTCCTGGTTCCCTTTTCCCTCATCTGGCTTTTCAGCTTTGCCTAAATCAGTGGGTCTCAGGTGGTGTAGAGCGAAGGCCACATCAGTGTCAACCCCTCAAGCCTAGCCCACCCTCAAGAGTTGGGTGTCTTCCCTCCACCTCCCACTCCTCCACCACTTCCTTTTGAAAGCTGCTATCCTAAAAGCAGCACTTTTGAGAGTAACGTTGGCATGGTACAAAGTGGCCCATGGGGGGCAGCAAAACTGAGATGACGGCCCCAGGATAGCAGGGCAATGGCCTGTGCTGATTCTTAGACAAAGAAAAGAACATTCCCTTCTGCAGATGGTCCGGTCGGGCGCATGAGAAGCCAGGTTAGGTGGTCAGGTTGTTCTCTGGCTGAAGCCAAGTATGGAAAGGAGCCAGACATGATCATGCCCTGGGGAGCAAGGAAGGGATAGTGGCATCCTTTTGCTCCCAGAAGTATCTTGGCAACATCTTTCAATGTTTATTAAGCTCTGATGTTGAGCCAGGCACTGTGCTAAGCATTTTCTATTTCTTATCTCATTAAACCCCCACCATAACCTCATGGGTTAGTTCCAGTCCATCCTTATTTTCCAAGTAGGGGAAGTGAACCCAGATAGAATAACTTGCCAGCTATCACCCAGCTAGCAGGTGGCAGAGCTGGGAATAAAACCCAGCCTGTCTGACTCAACACCTGCACTTTCAAGCCCCTCCTTCTTGGTGCACAGAGCACCCAAGCTTTTCAATCCAAATCCTGTCGATGTTTTTTCATTCACATCTCAATTTCCATAGAAATTTGCATGGGAGGCACTGAGCTGCGGAAGAGCCCTGAGCACGGATTAGAAAATCAGCCCTGGTTCGGCGCCTGTGGCTCAATCGGCTAAGGCGCCAGCCACGTACACCTGAGGTGGCGGGTTCGAATCCCCAGCCCGGGTCCGCCAAACAACAATGATGGCTGCAACCAAAAAATGGCAGGTGTTGTGGTGGGCACCTGTGGTCCCAGCTACTTGGGAGGCTGAGGCAGGAGACTCGCTTGAGCCCAGGAGTTGGAGGTTGCTATGAGCTGTGATGCCATGGCACTCTACCCAGGGGGATAGCTTGAGGCTCCGTCTCAAAAA
>CAUYQV010109873.1:0-23257 GCA_963574575.1 Galagoides demidoff
ACTTCTGGGGTACAGTGTGGTGTTTTCACACACAATCCGAAACACTTCCATTGAACTGATTAACATAGCCTTCATGTCATTTTCTTAGTTATTGTGTTAAAACATTCATATTCTACTCATAGAAAGATTCACTTGTACCCTTGTAAGATAAACCACAGAAGTGAACCCTCCAATACCCTCCCCTCTCCTTCCCCCCTCCCCAGATTCTTAGGTTGTTATTAGGTAATAGCTTTCATATCAAAAGTTTAAATAAATTTCATAATAGGGGTGTGTACATTGGATACTTTTTGCAATCCATTTCTTTTTGGTCTTTCTGTAGGTAGACTCACACTTGTCCCTGACCAGATGGGCTTTTTCATTCTGCTTCCAGAGTGACATTTTTTTTTTTTTGAGACCCAGTTTCACTCTGTTGCCTGTGGTAGAGTGCCATGGCATCATAGCTCACAGAAACCTCAAAATCTTGGGCTCAAGTGATCCTCTTGCCTCTGCCTCCCCAGTAGCTGGGACTACAGGTGCCTGCCACCACACCCAGCTAATTTCTCTGTTTTTAGTTGAGATAGGGTCTTGCTCTCACTCAGGTTGGTCTCAAACTCTTGAGCTCAAGGGATCCTTCCACCTCAGTCTCCCAGAGTGCTAGGATTATAGGGCATGAGCCACTGCGTTCAGCCTCAGAAGTGACATTTTAAAGATACATCAGAAATATATACTGTTACAAGTATTTTACTCACATAATTAACATAACCTGATGCCTTTTAAGGTGTGTGAAGATCTTTCTTTGGTATGTCTTTTTTTTTTTTGCTAAGTATAGTGATGATAGTGGGACGGCTGGAGTAGACCTCAACTGTTCTCATGAGGAAGGGCAAGAGAAGAAGAGATGGGGAGACAGGAGGCCTGATTCCTGATAAAGACCTAGGGCACATTTTGTTAATCCACTCACGAATTGATGGGAACTTAGGTTGATTCCAGATCTTTGCAACTGTGAACCGTGCTGCAAGAAAAATTTGAGTGCAGGTATCTCTTTGACAACAAAGACTTATTTTCCTTTGAGTAGATACTTCGTACTGGGATTGCTGAATCGAATGGTAGGTCTACCTTTAGTTCTTTGAGAAACCTCCACACTGTTTTTGCACTAATTTGCAGTCCCACCAGCAGTAGATAAGCGCTCCTTTCTCTCTACATCCACACCAGCAGCTACTGTGTTCAGAGTCAGAGAAATTAAAGGCTTTGTGGGGAAAGGGCCCAGAGAAAGAAGGGTGTCTCAGCCGGCAGCCAAAGGAGGGCCTGAGGAATGGGGACTCTGGACAGAGATTCTGCACACCTGAAATGTGACTCCCTTCTCAGTCCCACACACGGGAGTTTCAGTTTCTGTAGCAATGTAGAAATCTCTGCCTTGTACAAATGTCGTGAAACATTGCTCACTAATGTCTTGTAGAATGGAATGTTCTTAGGGGGAAGTGTGTGGAAGCACTGAGTCACACTGGCATGAGGTAAAACAAACCCAGACAGGACGCAGAGCTGGCCAATCTGGGTAATGTACAAAGCCAACCTTCCTGCCCATCTGATGAAATCTTCAATGGACTCCCTTGAGGTAGTGGTGCGGGCCTGAAATATTCTAACATGGAATACCAGAGCCTTCCTGCTATGATCTCCGCATACCTGTCCCACCTGTATCTTGTAAGTATCTCTGCAAACAGACACACACACACACACACACACACACACACACACCCCCTCATGCCACAAGCACACTGAATTCCAATAAAGGCTCTCAAGATGGGGTTTGCTGTTTCACCCCAACTAGACTGTTCTTTCCCTGCTCTTGTTCAGTTAGAAAATATCCCCTTCTTTTTTAAAGTAGACTCAGGTATTCGCTCCTCTGGGCTCTCATTGCTCCTTAAAGATACTCATTTTTATTATGTCACCCTGCTGTCCCATAATAGCGTATTTGCATGCTCTTCTCCCTAACCTGACCGTAATCTCCTTGAAGAAGACAGGTGTAGATTTTATCTCTGTGCAATATTTCTAGCACCAAGCAAAGGAGTAGGCAGTCTGATAGCTGATAAATCAATTTACCTTCTGTGGCTTGTGAGTGTTACAGAGAAGCTATCAAAGACAAATGAATTGGTAAGAGAGAAATATTCTCATTGGTTCCCTAAAAACTTGCCCAATACTTCCTTTTTCTTTTCTCTTCATAAAACCTGCAGCATTGCTTCCAGGTAACAGAGCCCTGTCAGCCCACTGCTCCTGGATGTCACCCCCAAATCTTCCCTTAAACTACACTGGACATAATTTCCTGGCAGGGATGGGAGTTTGGAAAGCTCAGGGGAAAGGGCAGCATGGTAGACATAGGGTGGTAAGAAAGAGGAGCTCTCTGAGGAGACATCAGGGAAAGACCAAGAATTCAGTAGAAACCGGGAGTCACCGGGAAGCTCCTAAGTACTTATAGTTGTGATTTCAACCAGTGTGCCAGAGAGTACGGTGGCACAATCATAGCTCACTGCAGCCTTGAACTCCTAGGCTCAAGTGATCTTCTTGCCTCAGACTCTAGAGAAGCTAGAACAGCAGGTATGTACCAAAATGCCTGGCTAATTTTTTGTAGAGATGGGGTCTTGCTATGTTGCCCAAACTGCCCTTGAACTCCTGGCCTCAAGCAATCCTCCTGCCTCAGCCTCCCAAAATGCTGGGGGTTACGGATATAAGCCACTGCATCTGGCCCCATTAATATGACTCTTTTAAAGTATTTTAATTCTAAAGTAGTGTTAGCTATGTGTAAAACAGCATGTTCAACTGTGCTTTCAGCCTTTGAATTCTATAAGTTCTCTGAATCCCACACTCTACTTTTCTGCTTATGAAGCTTTTGATGTCTTGCAATGAAAGAAACAAAAAATGTAACTAATGAAAGTATAACAACAATATCAATATCTAGCAGTTTTCCAGCACTTGCTAAGGCTGCCCCTACTTCATCTTGTCAATCAGCCCTACACTTTTCATGAAGGAGGTGGATCACCTCTGTCCTTTAATTTTTGATAACAGATTTCAAATGCACAATTTAAAGTGTACAATTCAGTGGTTTTTAGCACATTCACAGAGTTGTGCAACTATCACCACAAGCAATTTCAGAACATTTTCATCACTCTAAAAAAAAAAAAACTCCTATAACCTTTAGCTACTGCTATGGTATGAGTGTGGTGTCCCCTCCAAAATTCATGGTGAAACTTAATACCCAGCGTGGTGGTATTAAGAGCTGGGGCCTTCGAGAGGTTTGGCCTGTATGAATGGATTCGTGCCCTTACTGAAGATGCTTCAGAGTTTACTCTCTTCTCTCCCACCTCCTACCATGTGAGGACACAGCAACAAGGCGCCTCTTGGAAGCAGAGAGTGGCCCTCAGCCTTGCCAGGACCATCTTCCATCCCCAGCCTCCAGAACTGTGAAGAAGTAAATTTTTGTTCTGTATAAATTATCCAGTCTATGGTACTTTGTATCACAGCAGCACAACCAGACTAAGGCAGCTATCATCCTTCATCCCCCGAAGGCCCTTATTATTAGATGACCATTAACTCACTTCTTGTGGGATAGATGTTCTACTTCCAGATAGTTCATGTACAGGGAATCACACAACTGTTTCCTTCATGCTCTAGCCTGTTTTGAAGATTCATTCATGCTTTAGTATACATCCACTTCATTTCTTTGACTCAGTAAGATTCCATTATATGTGTATATCACATTTTTTCTTTTCTTTTCTTTTTTTTTTTTCTTTTGAGCCAGAGTCTCATTATGTTGCCCTCTGTAGAGTGTTATGGTGTCACAGCTCACAGCAACCTCAAACTCTTGGGCTTAAGCGATTCTCTTGTCTCAGCCTCCCAAGAAGCTGGGACTACAGGTGCCCACCACTACCCCTGGCTATTTTTTGTTGCAGCTCTCGTTGTTTAGCTGGCCCTGGTCCAGGTTCGAACCTGCCAGCCTTGGTGTATGTGGTTGGTGCCCTAATCACTGAGCCAAGTGTATATCACATTTTGTTTATCCATTTATCAGTTGATGGACATTTGTTTTCACCTTTGGGCTAATGTCAATTATGTTGCTATGAACAACTGCATATAATTTTTTTTGTTAATGTAAGTTTTAAAAATTTCTCTTGGGTTCATGCCCAAGAGTAGAAATGCCACGTGAAATGGTAAGACTGTGTTTAACTTCTTGAGGAACTGACAGACTGTTTCCCAAAGTGGCTGCACCAGCAACATTATCATCCTCCTTTTATAGAAGGAACTTTTATCATAGAAAAATGAGGATGGGAGTCTAGGGACAATCTTACATTGAAAGGGACTGACAGTGGGGACAGCAGAACGGGAAACCATTATCTTAAAACTGGCGAGAAGAAAGGATGTTAGAGGCATCAGTGTGAAATAATCAGCAGAAAGGTGAATCCCAATAATAATGGAAAAAAGACTTTTAGGATGTGGCCACTGAAAGGTACTTGTTAATTTATAGAAGTTTAAGGGGAATGGTGGGGGAGGAAGCCAGGTTGCAGTGGGTGGCACAGAACATGTAAGGAAAGGAGGTAGGGAGCATGGAGGTGGCACAATTTTGAAATTCAGGCATGATGGAAAGGAAAGAGAAGAGACACTCCATCCTTGCATGGAGGGGACTTGAGCAGCTCTACAGAGGCAAGAGGCTGGGTGATTAAGATGCTGTGTAACGGAGCTGAAGTGATGTTTTAGAAAAGCTGAGGAGGGGACAGCTTCCCAAGAGCTTGTGAATAGCTGGGATTCAGACAGGGGAAAGCTCTGTGGCCGGGCACAGAAGGAGAGATGAGAGTGATTTTGGCGACATGTTCCAGTCTGGTCTTCTGGTCCTACATCCCAGAGTTTAAATGATTGGGCTCAGAAGTCCTAAGAAAATGCCTGAATACGAGCTGTTTTCTCTCCCTCTGCTTTCCCCCCATGCCCAGCAAATGGTCCATGGGAGGCAGATCACTCTGGGCCCCACTGCACCCTCACAGCATTTTCCAGTGCAAAGGAGAAAAGTCACTAAGGGCCATTAGCAGCCTTTTGACGACCCCACCCATTCAAGGAAGACTTAAGTCTTGGGCCAAATCCTAGAAGTTGAAGTGAATTTTTCATGTTTTCTGGGTTTCTCTGAGCATTGATTAATAGCATTCCAGGAACCTGGATTTTCCTGAGCAGTAAAGGCAGATCCCTGAGCTAGAAGGCGCCAGCTTAGAGGATCCTTCCAAATTGCCATTAATCATGCTTCTTCCTCAGTATGCTCATTATATATTACATTTTTTCCTTTAATGCTCTTAAATGCCTTCTTAATTGAAAAGCCAGGAAATAGTTCATTGTTTCTTAAGAGCAGAAGTGATAGCGCTTATTTACGGTAAGTCTCTGTGGTTCCAGTTACGAGTACTGACTTATAAAGCCAGTGGGCCTTTCCAAACTTCACTGCATATACTAGCATCAGCTCTGGCTGATACGTGTACCAGAGGCCTTTTTAATAAAGTCAGGGTACCTATTGTGCCTATTGCAAGGGTACATGTCAAATCTATTAAGAGTATAAATGTCTTAACACAACAATTAAATAAGCAAGGTGAAGGCTATGTTAACCAGTTTGATGTAAGCATTCCAAACTGTATATAAAATCAGCACATTGTACCCCATAAATGCACCAATGTACGCAGTTATGATCTAATAAAAAAAGAAAAAAGGAAAAACATCCACCATAGAAATGCAGATTTTGTTACCAGGCCTCCAACTGATAATTAGCTACAAAAATTTGACAATCTCAGAAAAAAATGTTCGGCATGGCTACATGTGGTTTAGAGGCTCGATTACAAATTCTGGGGGTGGAGAAAGCTTTACTTTCAAGTAAAATGAGAACCTTTGCCAGGGAACATTGGGACACTTCCTGGGCCCCAGTGAGCGCTGCTTCCAAGCAGCTGCAACCACTTTGATCAGGCCAGCATCTTCCCTCCACAGCAAAGGATGGGCTAGAACTCCAGGGCCCCGGCTGTTTTGAATGTGGTCCTGTGTAGTGCAGAATAAGAAAGATGTACATTTGCATAAGTAACTTCCTCCATTTCTGCAGCCCCTTTACATTTTCCAAGGCTGTTTGCATTCAAGAAAGCTCTTGTTATTGTTTTGATTATGACTGCGTGGAGAGGCCAGGCAGGTTTTTTAAACTGAGGTTCATGGAGGTCATAGGATTTTCCCTAAAGTCATATAATGAGTTTGGGTAGGAGGGAGGGAGGATACCTGGGAAAAGTAAAGTCCAAAAAAGAACAAAAGGCTGGTGGCACCTGTAGCTCAGTGGGTAGGGCTGGCCAGCCACATACACTGAGGCTGGAGGGTTTGAACCCAGCCTGGGCCAGCTAAAACAACAATGACAACTGCAACAACAACAACAACAAAAATAGCCAGGAATTGTGGCGGGTACCTATAGTCCCAGCTACTTGGGAGGCTGAGGCAAAAGAATTGCTTAAGCCCAAGAGTTTGAGGTTGCTATGAGCTGTGACATCACGACACTCTACCCAGGGTGACAGCTTGAGACTCTGTCTCAAAAACAAACAAACAAACAAACAAACAAAAACAAAAGGCTTCTCAGAGACTTCCCAAGGACACTCCTGCAAGGTGCTCCCCATGGTAACCCAGCCCTTGAAACTAACCGTTGCTGCTTGCTTCAGCTTCTGTAATGACGGCACCATCTCTCATATGCAAGTGATTTGACACCTCCAGTAAGAAATAATATGCCTTTGTCTGTCTACTTGTGAGTCCAATAAGAGAACAGGGACAGAGCCCATTTTGGGGGGTGGGGGTGCTTATTACTTTAAGGCTGATGGCCTGCTGAGTTTCCCCAGTGACAAATAAAATTCCTCCCCTATAATCTTTATTGGTTTCAATTCACCAATCCTACAACAGGAGAAAGACAGTTTCAAGTTTTTTTTATAACACTGCCTTGGAAATGTATCCATCAGACCATACCTAGTGGGCAGAGTTGAAAAATCAGCAGCCTCCTTTTGTGTGCCTTTTAGGATGAAAGGCTAAAAAAGATATTCGAGAATAGCTTGAGCATCTGTGGGGTGGAGACAGTTTTATCTGAAAAACATACCTAATACGGTGAGTAACTTACAGTACTGGTATTTGTTTCTTAGAGATCCCACGTTCTGCACGATGTCTCACGCTACTTAAATACTGTTTGAACCCATTTCACAAATAGTGGGGACTTCACTGTGCCTCCCCCACCCCTCCCCACCACAGGGATGCTCTAGCTCAGTGTTTTTCAACCTGTTTCATCTCATGGCACACTTGAACCTTGGAAGTGAAACTTCCAACACTTAAACTATGTGTTTAAACACAAAACAACAACAACAACAAAAAAGAGTAGAAAAAAGAATACACTTACTGCTTTAAAATTCTTTCAAAAGTAATTTAATTAATGAGCTTTAAAAATTTCACTGCATATCTGAGATCCTCTCATGGCACACCAGGGTGCCACATCCAGCTGGTTGAAAGTCACAACTGTACACTCTTAAGAGCTACCTGGGGACTTCAGGTTTCCAGTGATTTCTGGGTCTTTCCCTGATGTCTCCTCATAGAGCTTTTCTTTCTTACCACCCTATGTCTACCAAGCTGATCTGTCCCCTGAGCTTTCCAAACTCCCACCCATGCCAGGAAATTATGCTGAGTGTAGTTTAAGGGAAGATTTTGGGGTGGTATCCAGGAGCAGTGGGTTGGCAGTGCTCTGTTGCTGGAAGCGACATAAGGTGAGCAGCTAGTCTCAAAATTCCCCAACCTGGTCCTGCTAGTCCAAAGATGACTTTGTGTGAATTAGAAAAAAGTGCCTCCCTGGAGATCTTTACCATCATCTGCTGAGAAACTCTTCTAATAATTCTACGAACCAGGAGGCCAACGTTTCTCCCTGGAGTTGTGCAGTGCACAGCTGATACAACTGGAAGTGGTGGCCCTTCCTGCCATGGGCGGCGTTTCCCTGGCTTCTCCTTCTTAGGGCTCAGCCTTCCTGTATCATCACACCCGTCTTTCTTTCCCCCATCCCTTCTTGCTGTTAATCACCCTCAGGTTTCTATTCAAGGTCCTTTTACTCCCTTTTTGAGGTTCTTAGGAGTATGTTTACTTCGTATGCTATTATGCAGAACCTTTAATGTTCTACCTTTAATGTTCTATTTCTCTCCCCTATCCATTCCACCCCTGGCTCAAAGGTCACCTTCCCTCAACTGAAATAGCCCCTCCTAGCATCCACTACGACCTGAGCATTTCTACTTACAAAATTTTACAAAAATTTCCCCCCACTCTTTGCTATATTAAGGAGATAATAATAAAATAAAACATTTGGTTTAGACTTTCTGTTACAATCTCCATAACAGCTCCTAGTTCTCCTTTAAAAATCTTCATGTTATGAATCTGGCATATAGTGACTACCCATAAATATTTGCCGCTGGAATATTTATTAATGAATATATAATGCTATGTAGAAAGCAATGTTTTCCAACCCTTTTTATCTCACAGTTCACTTGAACCTGTAGTTAGACTTTTTCACAGCACACTTAAAACACAAATTTTGTTGTTCCAAAAAAAAAGTAGAAAAAAGAATGTACTCACCGTGTTACCAATTTCTCCCCAAAGAATTCAATCAATGATCTTTCTCACTGCCCACCAGGGTGCCACAACATGATGGCTGAAAATCACTGGCATCTAGCAAACAGTATGTACAGAGTATACAGTTCTGTTTTTTAGGGTAGATGAGATTGTGACCTAATACCAGAATTCTTGATGTGTGCCCAGCTCAGATGCAGTGTGCAAAAGCTATTCCTCAAATGAATATCCATCGACAAGTCAAACTGTTCTCTCCCTGCCCTCCTGGAATCTTTGAAGCTAACCATTATGAGAAAAAAATGCAGGCACCGGGTCATTTCACTTCTTTAGGTTATTACGGTTGATTAATTCATTCATGGGATGAAATTGTTTAGAATGAAAAAACTTTAGAGTGTATTAGTCCTTGTTATGGAGACATCACCCCTTACAAGGAATTTTAAGAATATTATTTTCACATCTTCACCCCCACCCCGCCGTAGAATGCTATGAAATAGATACACCTGCCCCCTGCCCCCCATTATACAGAGGAAAAAACAGATTTCAGCAACTCTGTCAGGTTCCCACATCCAGGCAATGCTGAAACAAATATAAACCTACTACTGATGCCAGTAGATCGATAGATTAGTAGATTTTGAATATAAATCAAATTTTGACTATAAATTAGATTTTGAATATACATGTTCTGCTACATTTTAACTTCTCTGGTCCAGAAGCAGAGGGTTATAACTGCGGTAACTCCAAAGTTCTCTTTACAATATGGATGTTTTAAAAATATGTCCTTTCCCCCAAACATAAAACACATTACTCGCTACCAAGGTAAGTATTCAGTCTAGAATCCAGACCATTAAGTGTACAGCCCGGGGCATACTTTGACAGAGGCCTCATAAAAATACAAAGTTGAAACTGTCTCGGAGGATTTTAGCTAAGTAGACTGAATCTAGCAGGGAAAGTAAAATCTTTCCCCAGAGCTTCCCTGGAGTGGAAACTGAAAGATTGAGAGCTTGTGAGAAATAACAGATACTTTAAAAATTGTTTGATTAGAAATAGAAGAATGGTAGAAGTGTAAGTGCTTTAAAAATGAACAAAAATGGTACGATGTTTGGAATATTTTTAAGAATCGTATAATGTTAGGACTGACAGGGACCAGAAAAACCATCTAAAACTCCCCTTCTTTTATAAAAAAGAAGCAGTATTTTGAGTCACAATTGGGACCAGCTACATAATTTGGGGGGCCCAGTGAAAAATGAAAGGTGGGCCTCTTGTTAAAAATGTAATGAGAATTCCAAGAAGGTGATAGCAGATCACCAAACCAAGTGTGGGATCTGTAAGCACAGGGCCCTAGGTGACCATGTAATATATTTGTCACAATATTAGTAATGCCAACATTTTACATTTATGTGGCACTTTAGCATGTATATTGCTGGTTCACGGGTAATCTAATTTAGGTTTCGCAATAGCTCAGTGGAGTAGAATGAAAGTTATTTTTATTTTAGAACATTTCTACACAGGCATGAATTTATCAACCATGACATTCTGATGGACTAAAGTAACCCTATGCCCCTTGCACCCTTTATCGTTACGATTATGGTCTTAACAGTCTCTGTTAAAATAAATAGAAAGCAGTTCATTTGCTTATGGGTATTCATTCAAACAACTCCTTAGCCCCTACCATGAGTGGAGTACTTTGGTAAGCATTTCAGACACTGAATTAGAGTCTTACAACAATCCGGTGAAGGATGTAAGTGACCATTCTCAATGCTCCGATGAAAGCACTAAGTATCGGAGAACCAAATGTAGACATTCAAGGTCACAGATTAATTAATGAGATAATTAGAATCAGAATGCACGTTGCTAGACTATTCTGTAATGCTCTTTTAAAATGTATTAAAGTCTCTAAAATGAGATCAAATGTAAATTACACACTGTTTGCCAAGGAATGAAAGGCAAATTGAAGAGTAAATCACTATTCTTCCTTTTCTATCTCTCTTGCCTCTCTCCTCCTGCCATAGTTTCTAGAGTAGAAAGTACAGAAATACAGAGATGAAAGTTTCATACATTCTAGGGGATTGCCTAGTAATTGAATTAAAAGTAAGTTAATTGACCTGAGCCCTGCCCTCAGGGCAGACACTGATTGCTCACTGAATATGCATGAGCTCCTCCCCACTTCAGCTGCTTTGCAAATTGGGCGAAGCCATATGACTATTTCTAGCCAGTGGAGGGTATAAACAAATGTAACACATCACTTCCAGGCTGAGGTGGTGAAAAGTTCCTTTACGACTCTTTGGCTCTCTCTTTCCCAAACTCTATGACCTCAGAAGCCACATGCTGAGATGATCAGAATCAAGAGGTAAAAGTATATTGGCTCCCTGAATCACTACTTGCAAGGTTTCCCTGGAGAGCCACAGAACTTGCAGTGGAGTGAGTGTGACCAAAATATAATAAATTGTCATGTGAAAGTTGCTTAGAGCTGGGAGGTTGTTACTGCAGCAAACCCTAACATCACCCTGACTAATAGATTCCTACCTGTAATATTCCTCTCATTCTTGTTTGCTTCCCCTTCCCTGTTTTTTCACTCTCAATGACTACAATTAACATGTATACAGGCTTTCAGAATTCTTCCTTAAGCTGCTTTTTGTTTCTCCTGAAAGCTGACAGCCTTCCCAGATTTTGCTATCCTCAAAGGCATGAACCCTGTTATTTTACATTAAAGCCAGGCAGGCAGGAGGGACCCCAAAGGCTAAAAGACTTGAAAACATCCAAAACTCAGGGGCTTCGATAATTACCAGGCCTTTCTAATATAAATGGATTTAGGAAAGAAATGGTGAACCACTGAAATAACAAGGAGATGACTGTCTATCTTATTAACCTTGGTACTTGTCTTCAGAGAAATTTTAAAAGGGAAACTATTTTAGCTACTTGTTTTCTTTAGCCAGGATGATCCAGGAAAAGACGATAATTCCCAGGCATGACTAGAAATCTCACATTTAAGTAGCAACATAAAACAGTTATTTTTGAAAACAAGATATATAACGATCATGTTATATTAAGTAATGAAACTGACATATCAAAAACAGAGAGGGCATGGATTTTTCTTAGGAAAGCAGTCCTTTTCAGAGCCTAAGAGCTTCAGCTGAAAGTGTTCTCATCTCTTTATCTGCATTTTAATTGTAGCACATTTTGAATGGTGTCTTAGTGAGCCTGGGCTGCCTGCAAAATACCACAGTCTAAGTGGCTTGCAACAGAGGTTGGTTTTCTCAGAGTTCTGGAGGCTGGAAGCCCATGATCAGGGTGGCAGCATGGCCAGGTTCTGGTAAGGGCTGTCTTCTTGCTTTGCAGATGACTGTCATCAGGCTGTGTGCTTACATGTCCCCTTTGTGCTTACATGGAGAGTGAGAGAGAGAGAGAGAGAGAAAGAGGGGGAGGAGAGCAGGGGAGGGGCAGGGAGGAAAGCTGGGAAGGGAAAGAGAGCACAGGCAGTTAAGCTCTCTGGTGTCTCTTCTCATAAGGGCACTAATCACATTATGAGGGTCTCATCCTCATGACCACATCTAAACCTGATTACCTCCCAAAGGCCCAATCTCCAAATACCAGCACTTTAGAGGTTAGGGCTGCAATGCAAGAATTATGAATTTGGGGCAGGAGGAGGGGCACAATTGACTCCATAGCAAGTGGGAAACATGAACTTTGAAATCAGAACAGCCTATTGCTAGCAACATTACCAAGAGCAAGTAAGCTTGTCTCTGAAAGTAGATAAAAGGCTCCTGAAACCTCACTATGAGTATTGCAAAGCTGTTTCAGATAGAAACCCACTTACCTTTCAAGATAAGATGATCTTAAATTAGGATGATAGCAGTACAGGGGGAGATGGGTTTGAGATGGAATATTCAAGACTTGGGGACAAAGGGACAGAAGTCTCATATGATCATCCAGGTTGAGAGAATGTGGGTGCCATTTTTCCAAACTGGAAAGCAAGAAGAAAGAACCAATTTGGGGAGAATGAGGACAGAGAAATTTGTGCGGTGACATGCTCATGTTGGGTCATGTGGGAAAGCTCCAGTGTACCTGAATTATCAAAAATGTGCTTTGTGAGGAAGATTGCACCAGCCAGGCACGGGGTGGAAGTTGACGAAATACTGTCTTCATGTGACTAAATTCATGAATGATCACATTAAGCTAAAATTTCCTAAGTTGGACCTAATTCTTGCTTGAGCAATTACTCCTGGGCTTTAAACCTTTGCAATACTCATAGCCACAGGCCACTGTGAGCACTTTGGCTACTTGCCCCTCCCCAGGCAAAGACGGCAGGGCAGACCTTCTTTATAGCACTACTTGGGCATATAGTTACTAACAACCATAATTTTTGCATATACACCAAGTGCTCAGGCAAGAAAATTTACCTGTAGGAGGATTAGAGGAAATTAGCTGGAAACTTGGCCTAGGAAAGAAAGGAAAAAGAAGTTAAGAAGTACCAACAGAAGGCTGTAATTCCATAACAGAGAGAAGGGAAAGTGGAAGTGAGGTGACAATTACCAAGCCCCTGCCATGCCCCGGGATGAGTGAAGGTGAAAAGACACGATCCCTCCACTCTCAGCCTAGTGAAGTTCAGTGTGGAAATGATACGAGAAAGCATGTCATTACCAGAGTGGGGAGCATGTTTTATTATGGGCACACTCCATAATAATATGAGAGCCTATTTTTAGGCGAGAAAACTAAGGTCCCCAAAAGTTAAATGAGGTGCCTAACCCCACACAGTGACCATAAGGGTTCCGTTGGTTACATGTATAGTAGTTAAAAAACAAAACAAAGCAAAACAAAACATCATGGTGAGTATGATGGAAAACTACAGGGTGTGGGGGTTAGGGAGGCTTCTTTCCCTGATCCAGGTGCCCCATCCATGCCCTTCCAAAGATGCTGCTTTCACTCCAGGCTGCCTTCGCTTTGGAAGCCTCTCCCACATGGGGACAAACCACAAAACACAGGCTTATAGGCTTCCGGCTTGTGGCCCATGTGGGTTCCCAGAACAATCCTGATTGGCCCTTCCTGGGTTCCTTGGACCAATGAGTGCAGGGGGTGGAATTGCAAGCTCTGATCATGTGCCCACCACCGTGGCTTGGCAAGCATAACAGCCACATGACTGACATCCCCACCATAATCTCCTTTAGTAAGGAAGGTTAGTTTCACAATGAAACAGAGGGTAACCCCAAAATGTATACACATCGTGAGAGGGATTATCTATGTATTACTTTTTGAAGTTGAATTGAAGGTACTGTCACTGGCCAGATGTTCCTAGGCAGGCTACATGCATCCGTTTTACCTACAATTTGTACACTTTGGGGGAATGATTTTTACTTTCTCTTAAAAATATGTATCCATTTTTGGCCTCCTTTGAGTATGGGTGCCACTCCCCAAAGGAGGGGACAGACAGAATCCACGTTCTCTACACACTTAGAAATTTGCAGAGCTGAGTTACAAGATTGGTTTGCCCCTGGATTCTGAGTCTGCATCTTTCTACCACGCTAGGAGCCCCTCCCGACTGCTCTGAAGAATGAGAACAGAAAGAGGATTGAATGGTGGTGCAAATGAAAAGAACGGCAGACATCATTCCCGGAGGCCAAGACACCAAAGAAGAAATGAGAAGAGGAAGCAAGTGGAGAGACAGGATGCCGAGAGACTGTGGGGAGAAAAAAATAATAAAGCCAGGATTGGGGGGGAAGCACCCAGGGGCCATCCTGTAGCCTTCAATCCCTGCTCTGGAATGCCTGCCAGACGCCCTTACTGCTCCTCAGAAAGCTTTTTCCCTTCTCCCTTGTTAAGAAACTGAGAGCCAAATGCCCCATTAATCTTTCAAAAAGCCACTTTGGCTCTCAGGCAGAGCCATGCACATTAGGCTTGGCTCCCTCACACTCTCTTTTCTTCCCAAAGGTAGGGGGACTTGGCAGATGAACCCAGCTACCCATTAGGACTGCAGTGACTGCTGGCTGTCACCACCATGGCATAGTTGTACCTGGGGAGGTAGTCACCTGCAGCTAACGGATTCTCCTCCCACTCTCCCACAGTCTTATTTTTCAGGCCTGTTTGCAGTGTGGGACACTCAGTAACCCCAAGTAATCCCAGACTTGAATTTGCCACCACTCCACTAGACGGCTGCTGTGCGCCAGGCACAAGGCAGGTGTAGCCCCGGGATACCTTTGTCCTACCAGAGCTGACAGTTGGGGTGGAGTGGGTGAAAAATAGACACATGGATGAAAGAGTGACATGGCACAGCAGAAAACGTTGTGAGAAATGTCACAAATGGGACCATTTTGTCTGACTGCGTGCCTTCCACAATTCAAGTCCTATGCTAGGTGGTGAGGATGCTGAGTGAGTCAGACGTGGACTGTTGATAGGGGCACATGTCTTCTTGACTCAGGTGATTCCTCCCTGCAGAAGGAGTCCAGATGGGAGGAGATGGTTGGCATCTCTTCACCCCTTTACCCACTCCACCCTTAAAGAACCTGAGGGATAAGAAACTGGTCAATTTGGAATAAGTGACATAGGCATGGGACCCTTGCAAGGATTATAAGGGCTGGCGTGATTATCTCAACCCCATCTGTTCTGTGCTTTGGAGTTGCACAGCCATCTCAGAAACCTACCCTTGTGAGCTGAATTGTGTCACCCCCAAATTTCTATTCTGTGTACTGCCCCTAAGTACCTTAGAATAGGACTGTACTTGGAGATAGGGTCTTTAAAGGAGTAATTAAGGTCATATAAAGTTGGTGGGGTGGGCCCTAATCCATTGGCCTTGTAAGAAGAAGAGATTAGGATATAGACACACACAGAGGAAAGACCATGAAATGATATGGAGGGGAGAAGACAACTGTCCACAAGCCCAGGAGACAGGCTCCAGAAGAAACATCCCATATGGTACAGCAGGGAGACACTAGTCATCCCGGCCGTGCAGTCACTCAGAGGCACCATCTCATTATAAGCATCCAGGATCACTGCAGGGGCAGGAGAGGAAGACAGTGAATTACACACTGGCTCCTAAGCCTTCCCCAAGAAACGACACACATCACTCCTGTCTTATTTCATTGGCCAAACAAGTTATTTGATCATGTCTAGTATCAGAAGAGTGGTAAAGTGTAATCTTACCCTATGTCCAGAAGGAAGAGATCTGGGGTATCTGAATGGCTCTACCACCCACCATAGGAACCACTGTCCCTGTCACCGAGAAGCCTACAGGCTGGAGAAAGAGAAAGCGTGATTGCACACAGGTTGGCATTTTTCTGAGAGAAAATTGCACCTTTATGTATGTCCATGACCCACCTGGAGGTCCTGGGATCAGCAAGTTGCTCCCCAGAGATGAGAGTCCTCAGAAAGGGTCTGGAGGGCCATGCTCTTTCTCACTCAGTAAACAAACATTTGTTATGCTCCTGGAAATATGCCCTGCAGGGATGGGGGCATCCCCTACCCTTCCTACTACCTCAGTGCCAGCGGGACTCCCTCATCATTGGGACAACAAAAATATCTCTACAGGGATATTTTAGTCAAAATCAGGGTAGAATTACAGCAGAAATAACATTTTTGTTAAATTTTCATGATAGAAAAATATGCTTTGGAGGAAAGAGATGTATTCATGTCACGGTAGGTTCTGTGAAGGGAAACACTTAGGGACACAGCAAAGGAAAGAAGTGTCCGTCTGGGTGAGCCTTAGACTGGGTCATGGGCATTCATAGAATGAGCATCATCAGAGTCAGTGGCAACAGCACAGAACCTCAAGTCTAAGTCCTTTATTTTTCAGACAAACAATTAGAACCTGATTACTGCAGAGACAATTTTTTACTGGGATTTTAGGTTGGGAAAGAAAAGGCACCCTCCCCCTTCGTCACCACCCATGGCACAACATCCTCTGTCTTCTCAGGTTGCTGTAATGAAAGACTATAGACGTGATGGCCTGTAAACAGCAGAAATTGATTTCTTACCGTTATGGAGGCTGGAAGTCCAAGGTTAGGGTGCTGGTGTGGTCAGGATCTGGTGAGAGTCTACTTTTGGGGGCACAGATGACCAACTCTTTGCATGATAGGAAGAAGGCAAGAGAGATGTCTGGGGATACTAATCTCATGCATGAGGGCCCCACCCTCATGCCCTCATCACCTTCCAAAGGTCCCACATCCTAATACCATCCCGTTAGAGGGTAGGATTTCAACATATGAATTGGGGGAGACAGAAACACTCAACTTGATTGCATACTCCCTCCAGCACTGCCCCCCACAGCTCATACTACACCTCCCTATCTCCTACTTTGGATCTAGGGGTGGGGCTGGAGGCAGAGGGTTAAAAGGAGCCTGGAGGAGGAGGGGAGGCTGAGAAAGCACTTGCAGAGCAGGTGGTTCTCTTTAGATGTGGGAATTTCAGCCACTGGGGGGAGGGGGGAAGACCTGCCGCTCAGAGGACTTCTGGACTGACCTCAGCACAGATTGTACAAATCAGACAATTTGGAAAACACCTGGCACTGTCGAGGAGGAGCTCCGCTGTAAACACCAAGCAGTATTATTATTACTGTTCGTATTTATAGTGTAGTTTCTAAAACTAGCAGCCTAAGTGTTCCATGGAACTATTTGAGAACGGAGGCAGGAAATTGACTTGTAAGCATCATCAAAACTCTGCAGGTTTCCTCTTCCTCTTTTAGACTGGCAACATAGTTTTTAAAAGGATGAGGAAGCACTGGCTTTGTGGGAGCGGTTAGGTACTCCAGATGTTAGATCACCTGCTCCAGGATTTCAGCTGAGACTTGCAAATTTGTTTCATCCAAATTCCTTAAACTAGTTTCAAGCCTTGGTCCCCTAGGCAGAATTGAAGGCTATAATAATAACCCCCTTGGTACAACTGCCCGGCTGGAAGAGAAATGTTGCAATTAATTCCAAGCAATTGTAGTTAGAATTGCTTCTACTTTGGGGCTGCCCCAGAATTTCCAGAAATGATTAGGGAGATCTGAGGGACCCCAGAGCTTCACCAGGAGCAGTTTCTTTTATTTGTCTGAATATCTTTTGGGGATGTTGGCAGGAAGGGTTTGTGGGATAGTCACTCATGGGACCAGGAAGCAGAGAGCCAGTTCCCTGGTCTGAGAATACTCTTCTCTCCCCTCCGCGTGGACAGGCCTGGGGCTGTGTGAACAAGACTGGGAAACACAAGGGCTCCCTCTGCCTGGCTCTGAAGCAGGCACACACGTGCACCCCAGGAAGGAAGTCCGCTGGGTGTTCCCAGGTTCCTCGGGGTGATATGTTCATGTCCCGGGCGCAGCTGTAATCAGCCAGGGGGGCGTGTGTGAGTGTGTGTGCCTGTGTGAGATGGGAGAGATAACTAATTTCATCTGAGGACATTTTGTTACAACTTTGGCCTAACTTTGTTCCTGGATTGTTTAAGACCCCAAAACACCAGCCGGTAAAGATTCCTTCATTTCCTTTGGTCTAGGAAGCAGATAGAGAATGAACATCCAAACTCATTTGTAAACTTTCCAACAGAGCCAGAAGGGAGGGAAAGAACCAGTCGTCCTCCTTTACCTTTATTATTGTTAGCAGAAATAAAAACCAATCTTGAAGACACTGGAGGAGGAGTGGGGTCAGTGTGAGGCACAGGGTCACCAGACTTACCTGGGCAAGTGGAAGCAGTATGGCCATGCAGGGCCTGACTTGTACTGACCGGAGGAGCAAGGGTCAACATTTCTGGGAGGCTTGTGAGTGTGAAGTTTGAAGGATGCACTAAGGTGGGGGCCAGGCCTGAGGCAGCAGAGCAGAGGGAATAAGCAGCAGAAGCCAAGGTAGCCTGCAGCAAGTTGATCAGAACAGAGGCCATAAAGTGTGTGGACGTGTCAACGGCCCATTTCAACCTGATGGAGACAAAGCCTCCAAGTGGCGTGTGGGAGCAGGTGGGTGGCAAACCATTTCTTCTAGTCCAGTGGTTCTCAACCTTCCTAATGCCACGACCCTTTAGTACAGTTCTTCATGTTGTGGTGACCCCCTACCCATAAAATTATTTTCGTTGCTACTTCATAACTGTACTTTTGCTACTGTTATGAATGGTAATGTAAATATCTGATATGCAGGATGTATTTAGGCAACCCCTGTGAAAGGGTCGTTCGATCTCCAAAGAGGTTACGACCCACAGGTTGAGAACTGCTGTTCTAGTAAGAGGCCAAGTCAATAGGCTCCATCTCCTCCCTGGAACAAAAGTTGGAACAAAACGTCCTCAGATGAAGTGAGCTATCTCTCCCATCTCACACAGGCACACACACTCACACATGCCCCTTGCTGATTACAGCTGCACCCAGGATATGAACATTATCACCCTGAGGAACGTGGAAACACCCGCTGGACGTCCTTCCTGCAGTGCAAGTGCGTGTCTGCTTTAGAACTGGGCAGAGGGAGCCCTGGTGTTTCCCAGGCTCTTGTTCACAGAGCCCGAGGACTGTACATGTGGAGGGGAGACAGGAGTATTCTCAGAATACATTCCACCCCAGCACTTGGGAGCATGTCCATGAAGGCTTAGCTCCCCTGGAGACCCTGTTGCTCTTCTGGTTCTCAAGTAGACCAAGGGTTTTTCTGGTCGAGGGAAGCCCTGATATTCATGTCTTAGCTCTCCCAGTCCCCAAAGGGATCTAGGCCATAGATCTAGGCCTTCCTTCTAAATGCCCCCTCTGATTCTGAGCCATGGTGTGGCTCAGTGACCAGCAACCCCAACCAGTCCCTACAGGGCCTTGCTATGTTCCTTTACTCTCCCCATTCCCTGGAGACTGTATTCTACCTTGATGAACCAACTTCCAGTGAGGGTACTAGCAGGAATTTACCTTGATGGCTCCTCACCTTTCTGTTGGACAATATTCACCCTGACAGCCTCCAGAATGGGACAAAATCATATAGTAATTGACAAGGCCTGAGTGTCCTCCCAGAGGCTGGTCTTTTGTAATGGGGTAAGTATCTCCACTTCACACTGGATTTATATGGAGTCAATTTTTCCCCCATTCTCCTCCATCCCCACATTGCTGAAAATTTAGAATGGCTCAGGCCCAAGTCCAAGCAGGTGAAAGGAATTTATAGCCTCTTTCCATCTACTTCTTTTAGGAACAGGCCCTAAACTTCCATAAAGCCATGGGATGGATTTAATATTTCACAGAGAGTAAAATGAGTAAGGTTCCAGCTTCCGGGGATTTCCTCTGCGGAATCAAACTATCCCAGGTGTGGAGCGTGAGGAGGGTATCAACTCGGATTAAATTTTAAGCAGTATCTGCACACCAGCATATGGAGAATTTGTCAGCAGTTGCAACTGAGAGAGCTGTACAAGGAGATTTTCCCAGTAGCTACTCTCTTGCCTTAAAATGCATGGCAATCCTAGTATGTTTATTATTCTACCTACTCAACAAATCTTTTCAGAGGGCTCAGGAATAAAGTCTATAGGAAGGGCAACACTTACACTCCAAATCCAAGGAGTCCTATGGGCATCTCAAAAAGAGAAATAGTCAAAAAATAACATACTTCTATCTGCCTCTGACCCCTGTGCGGAAGACCCCAGTGGGCCATGAGGTCACCTTACTGTTGTGGCTACCCAGTAGACATGTTCTTATGGCTCATAAAGCTACGTAATCTATGGTGGCAGAACTCAAGGACTGGATTGATGGGATAACTCTGGTTGGAAACTTACCTCTCTCTCTGCTCACTCACTTATGTAGAAATGGACCATTGGGTAACCTTGATTATTCAGAGCATGACCCCACACCAAGCACTACCACAAAGGCAGATGTACAATCATCTCATAGGCATGTATTCCATTTCCCCAGTGAGTTTGTTTTTCTTTTCCTTCCAGGATAGGGAAGAATCTTATTTTTATCTATTGCATCGAGCATGAAATAACACATCTACTATGTTGCTCAATGCACAGCTGGCAGGAAATAGAGACTTTTCCGGATGACGACAGCAGAGTTACAATCCGTCTTTGGTAATGTCCACTTATTACCAAATGTCATTGGCCCACTTACTGGAGCCATACAGAAAAATCTTTCTCCCTTCCGCATAACAGCTTTTGCTGTTTGCGAGGAATACTTCTTTTTCCTTCTGTTTATTGCCCTTGTAATTTCTGTTGAAATATCTGACAGCAGCAGTCATGTGGACTTGAGCGTGAGACAGGTTCAGATCACATCCCCAGTATGGTCTTGTGTGGCTTGGAGCTCCTGCAACCTCTGAACTGTCCTTTAATTAATTGTCTTTAAAACTGGGTTAACAACCAGAAAGGCATTAAGAGCTATTGAAGTGGCACAAGTAAACTGGCTCTGAGGAAGACTCAGTGGTCATTTGTCAAATTCACATGAAATGAACAGGATTTTTTTTAATTATATTATTCCATTTATATGAAAAGCCCTGAACAGGCAAATTCATATAGACAGAAGGTAATGAATGAACAGGATCTTAATCCCAGCATGTTTTAACTCCAAGTTTTGTTTGTTTTCGCTCTGATGAGTTACCCTCAAGCCCAGTCAGATTGACAGAAAATGCTCCTTGGTTACTTATTCTTCCAAATATCTTTTCCTTCTCTTCAAAAATTATAATAACACATCTGGGATCTATTATATGGTGGTATATATTTCAGTGTATGTTTCTGCTAATGCTTTAGTAAACAGAAACCGCATGGTTGTCGGCTGCTCAGACACGGTAGCTGCTACTCTGCCTCCAGTGAAGCTCATTCATGAAGTTATTGCATGAGTGGGGACACGGGGGTCTTTCCAAAGTGGAACTGTAGGCTCGATTGTATCTGAATCACTTTTTATAGTTAAGACAGTGCTTTTAACCACTTCCTACTGCTTAGAATGAGGATAATTTTAAAAGTCTAAATTAAAGGTAAGTGTATCCCTTTGGAACACTTTTGGATGTTAATACCCTTAGCTAATAGTGGATTAAACAAATAGAAGGGTATTTTCTTGTTGCTTTCATATTTCCTTAAATAGAAACCTTGGTTCAGGGCCAGTATCTCTGTGATTCTCTTGGTCCTCCTGACTGTATAAGGCTGCTGTAGCACCAGGCATCAAGTCTACATCCAATTGAAGAGCCAGGTACAAAAAGGTAGGGCCTGCCACATGCACCTTTTTCTTTTTTATCAGAAAAGCAAGACACTTGCCAGAAATACTGAATAGACGTTCATTTCATGGCCAGAGCTTTGTCACACGGCCACTCCTCTCTGTAAGGAATATTGGGAAAATGAGGTTTAACCTATTCCAGGCTCTGAAATGGAGGCAAATGGGATGGCTGTTGGGTTAGCCATTCTCTAGAGTCTGCCATCATGAGTCTTATAAAAACCTTCTTGGGCTGAGAACTACGGCAAATCTCCCTAAACTAACTCTAAAGAATAGCAGAGATGGCAGGATACAGACCAAAGAAGAGCTTTGGGCTCCGACTCATCAAAGTTCAGGTCCTGGCTCTGTCACTTTTCGAGTTGGTTGGCCTTCCTCTCTCTGAACCTATATTTCATCACCTATAATAATACTGACTCACAGGGTTATAGTGAAGAGGAAATGAAAGAATTTGAAAGCACCTCTTATGGTGATTATCCACCTACCCAGGTACATTATTATAGTAAAGATAATAGAGGATGGTGGTAATGGCAGGGGGCCATTCTCTTAGGCACCTAGGCTTTCAGACAAAGTTCCAAGAAAATCACAAGAAACAAATCAATCAAAGAGTGTGGTAAGAGCCATTTCTGTACTACCCAGAAAAGCCAGGCCTACTGGTCTGTGATTACCAGCCTTTCCTTCTTGGCCCTTCCTTCTGGCAGGTCATTATTTCACAGCCAGACACATATAGTCTTGCTCACTTTTGCATCTGCGGGGCCTAGTGCACAGTGGTATGCTCCCAGGGAATGTTTAGCAAAAGATCAAATTCCCCAGAACGGTGGATTAATTGGGAAAAAAAGGAAGTTGTAATTCAACCAAATATGTCTAATAAAGACAAGGTTTCTCAGGGAATTATTTAGCAGCTATTTAATAATAAACAGATAAAGAATTCTGAGAGGAATATGCAGTGGAAGCATATTTTGTAGAGCTTCTGAAATTGCCACAAATCTACTAGGAACAAATAATAAAACCTGTGGGCTATATTTGCAAAACACTGGGCAATAAACTTATCCACTTAAACCCCAAGAATATATAGCAGGTGAGGGGAAGATGCCAAGAACCACAAGACATTCATTGACTCAGTATCTGTGCCCCGGAGCACCAAGGAACCCATGAGCACACTGAGAGATCCTAGAAAGGCAGGACCACATAGCCAACAGATCCTCTCTGAGAAGCACAGGGGACAGTTCTGAGAATGGCAGCTGACACTGACATGGACTGTGGCAATGGGTGAATGCAAGGGGTCTCCAATATGGACTGGAAATCCTAAGGCAGTATAGCCCCTATGAAATCTTGAAACCTGCAGCCAATTCACCCTTTCAGGACAGGGCCCCGCACTGAACAAAAACTGCTTGGAGTGCAATAGAATTTAGCAAAACCAAGACAGTAATAATGACAAAACAGAAGATTTAGATAAAAGTAGGGAAGAGGAATGGGTGGAGGGAGGGGGATTGGAGGGACCATTTTTGAGGTCTATCTTACAGGGGTACAAGGGAAACTCTCTAAGAGTAGAATCAGAAC
>CAUYQV010109874.1:0-24246 GCA_963574575.1 Galagoides demidoff
AGAATCAACATTGTTAAAATGTCTATACTTCCCAAAGCAATCTGCAGATTCAATGCCACCCCTATTAAAATACCAGCAACATACTTTCAAGACTTGGAAAAAATAATTCTCTGTTTTATATGGAACCAGAAAAAAAAAAAACATATAGACATGGCGATTCTTAGTAATAAAAACAAAGCCTGAGGCATCAGCCTATCAGATTTTAGGCTGTACTACAAAGCCATACTGATCAAAACAGCATGGTATTGGCACAAAAATAGAGACATAGATATCTAGAACTGAACAGAAAACCAAAAGATGAAACTAACATCTTACAGCCACCTAATCTTTTATAAACCAAACAAGAACATACACTGGGGGAAATAATCCCTATTCAATAAATGGTTCTGGGAGAACTGGATATCCACATGTAAAAGACTAAAACTGAACCCCCACCTTTCCCCACTCACAAAAATTGATTCAAGACACAAAATTGAAGACATAAAACAATAAAAATCCTCAAAGAAAGTGTGGGGAAAACACTTAAAGCTATTGGCCTAGGGAAAGACTTTATTAGAAAGACTTCCGTGGCAATCGCAATAACAACAAAAACAAACAAATAGGACTTAATTAAACTGAAAAGCTTCTGCACAGCTAAAGACACAACAACCAAAGCAAATAGACAACCTACACAATGAAAAAGGATATTTGCATATTTTGAATTGAACAAAAGCTTGATAACTAGAATCTACAAAGAACTCAAATTAATCAACATGAAAAAAAAGCCAACAATCGCATATATCAATGAGCAAGAGACATGACTAGAACCTTCTCTAAAGAAGACAGACGAATGGCTCACAAATATATGAAAAAATGCTCATTGTCCCTAATTATTAGAGAAATGCAAATCAAAACCACCCTGAGATACCATCCAACCCCAGCAAGAATGGTCCGCATCACAAAATCTCAAAACTGCAAATGCCTGGTGTGGATGTGGAGAGAAGGGAACACTTTTACACTGCTTGGTGGGACTGCAAACTAATACAACCTCTTTGGAAGGAAATATGGAGAACCCTCAAAGAACACAAACTAGACTTCCTATTTGATCCTGCAATCCCATTACTGGACATCTACCCAGAAGAAAAAAATCCTTTTACCATAAGGACACTTGCACTAGACTATTTATTGTCACTCAATTTATAATCACCAAATTGTAGACACAACCTAAATGCCCACCAACCTAGGAATGGATTAACAAAGTGTGGTATGTGTAAAACATGGAATACTATTCAGCCATTTAAAAAGATGGAGACTTTGGGTCCTAAGGTTCCATTTGAAAACAAGGCAGCCTTCCAATTACCATTCAAGTATTCTTTTTCTTAAACTCACTGGAGTATTAAATTTTATTTCTGATGTATTTACACCAACGGGAAGCTTTAGGTTTAACTATGCAACATGCAAATATGTAGATGTAAAATAGAAGGATAAAATCTATCTTGGTAAATATAGTTCTACAGATTAAAGCATTTGCTAATGGCAAGGACAGAAAGAGATCACATAGCTGTATATGTTTGAGGTTGCAGTTTTTATCTTGCTCTCCTTTTATTTAGAAAAAATGTCATCTCATTCTTCATAGAGCCCCAAAGGCAGAATAGCTTTTTGGCTGATAACTTTAGGTGTCACACTACCTTATAGTTCTACATTTAATAAGAGACTATTTTTCTAACCTGCATGTCTCTGAACAATGGTCAGAGGCCCATCATACCATTGTCTTCTGTTGACCAGCAAGTACTAACATAGCTATGACTTTCTGTATTGGAGGATGAATGTTGAGAAATTAGAAATAACAGTAACAACATATCTTTCATGAAAAAATACTAATGTGCAAGAGAAAACAAACATTGTCTTAAAAGAAGAGCATGTCTAAAATGTATTATAGTTTACTACAGATCCAGGGGAAATGCCATATTAAATCAAATTCAAAAAGTTATTAAATAGGACACTAAAGTCATAAGGGAAGAACTGGCTGGCTTGCAAGAACAAGAAGATGATATATAAAGTCAATAAGCTTAGATGAAAAGAGATCTAGGTAAGATCAGAGAGGATTGCAATAAACTAAAATTGCAGAAGTTTGAGTTAAATACACATTGGGTTCACGGAAGAAAGTTAGTGACTTGAGAAAATCAAATCAGTAGAGAAAAACTTTCAAGTGTCTCCTGAATAGTTTCCTTCTGAAAGAGAGAGATGACAATAAGGTGATTGTAACAGTTGACATTTACTGAGCACTTACCCTGTCCCAGTTTCTGCTTTAATAATGTGGATTACTTTTTTATCCTTTTTTTTCTTTTTAAACAATTCCATCACATTCGTACCATCATCTACCATCATCACTTTACGGATAAAAAAGTGATGTAAAGAGAGTTTATGGACACTTCATAGGCTATAACACTTGTAAATAGTCCAGGGAGAATGGAAACCAAGATAGTCCAACTCCAAAACTCATGCTTTTCACACCAATGTAGTAATGCTCCTCCCTCTTTCCTGAAGAATCAAGACATTATAAAGAAAATTTTCGGGTGCTTAAAAATAAGGCTGTGTAAGCAGATGAGCTCACCACACTCTTGTAAAGTTAATGAAACGCGTGTCATACCAGACAGGTCTTAGAAAAGGTATTCATACGGAAAAAAGAAGTTGAAGAAAACTGTAACAACTAAAACAAAAACCAAAATCTAACAGAACAACAAAACAAGAGGTTACTTTTAAGAAACAAAAATCATATATGCCTTAGAACTTTTTTCAGTAACACAAAACTTAAAACAAAGACAAGCAACAAATAAATCAATAGCGGGGATGTTTCAAAAATATCTGACATTTTTATTTATGTAGTAATAAAATAGAAAAACAGTCTTTAGGCTCGGCGCCTGTGGCTCAATCAGCTAAGGCCCCAGCCACGTACGCCTAAGGTGGTGGGTTCAAATCCCCAGCCCAGGCCCACCAAACAACGATGGCTGCAACCAAAAAATGGCCGGGCGTTGTGGCGGGCCCCTATGGACCCAGCTACTTGGGAGGCGGAGGCAGGAGACTCGCTTGAGCCCAAGAGTTGGAGGTTGCTGTGAGCTGTGATGCCAGGGCACTCTACCCAGGGGGATAGCTTGAGGCTCCGTCTCAAAAAAAAAAAAGAAAAAGAAAAAGAAAAACAGTCTTCAAAAACATATTACCCAGGATGTATATGAGTGCTAAGCTAAGTAAAAATGAGGCACTTGTGATTGCAAAGGATTAGTGCTAATATTGAACCATTTAAACAATAAACCAAAAAATATAACAGTGGATGAAAATGACAAAAAATAATTTGACATTAAGTATACATAACATGACAAGAATGTAATAACATGTAGAATTCCAAATCTCAGATCATATGTCCCAGTGCTAGGAGATGGAATGAGTCCTCTGTGATTGCATTGAGCTGGACTTCACAGAAGACAGTAAAATTGCTTATACTACTCAGGGACAGATGTCATAAAACCACTTTTGAAACCAATGCAGACATTGCACATAAAATGTTAAATTAGAATTACATGGAAAATTTTCTCCCCCCTAAATAATATTTATAAAAGTAAGCAAGACTAACCTAATATTAGATACGTACCCTGTTAATAGGCCTAGTAAGATAAATACAAGCAGATAGGAACATTTCAATAGATGCAAAAACAAAGTCATTCATTTTAGGAACCCCTTTGGGTTAAACCTTCCAGAAACACAGGCATCAAAGAATATTAAATGATTAAGATCTCATTGTCAGTTAACAGAGAACATGATACTGATGAGATGCTAATGAGATAAGAAAAAGTGCTATTGAAGTATGAAGAGAGAGAATCTGTTTTCGTTACCTTTATCATTATTTTGGAAATTCTGGCCAATGAAATAAAAAAGCATAAATAAAAGAATTTAATAGAAAAATAAATTCAAAACAAAGTTATTATGCGCAATGTCTTAGGACTGCAAAATCTATCAGAATTAATAAAAAAATCAATTCACCCTAGTGTTTGAGAGTGCTAGGTCTACCTCTGGTGACTATCAGCCTACTTTCTATCTGCATGAGTTGAATTTTTTTTTTTTTTTTTGTAGCTCCCAACATTTGGTGAGAATATGAAATATTTGTCTTTCTGCGCCAGGCCTATTTCATGACATCATGCCCTCCATTTTCACCTATGTTGTTGCAAATGACAGGACTTCATTCTCTTTTTATGGCTTAATAATATTCTATTGTGTGTATATACCAGATTTTCTTTATTCATTCATTCCTTGTTGGGCACTTCAGTGGTTGATTCCATATCTTAGCTACTGTGATTACTGTTGCAATACTCATGGGAGTGCATATATGTTTTTGATATATTGATTTCCTTTCTCTTGGATATATACCCAGCAATGGTAATTCTGATTTTAGGTTTTTGAAGAACCTATACTGTTTCTATAGTGACTGTATTAATTTACATGTCTACCCACAGCGTGTGAGAATGGCCCCTTCTCCACATCTTCACTAGCATTCATCATTGCCGGTATCTCCTGGCACTTATGATTTGCATTTGTTTAGTTATTAGTGATGTTGAAAATGTTTTCATATACCTGTTGGCCATCTGTATATCTTCTTTTGAGAAATGTCTATTCAAAACTTTTACCCTTGTTTAATTAGATCATTTGATTTTTTTCCTATTGAGTTGTTTGAGATCCTTTTATATTCTGGCTATTAATCCCTTTTCAGATGGGTAATTTGCAAGCACTTTCTTCCATTATGTGGGTTGCCTCTTCATTTTATTGACTGTTTCCTTTGCCAACCAAAAGTTTTTAAGTTTGTTTTAACCCCATTTGTCCTTTTTGCTTTGATTACCTGCACTTTTGAGGTTTTAATCGTGAAATATTTGTCCAAACCATTGTCCCAGAGTGTTTTTCCAATTAGGAAAGGTAGCAGGGAGGAGAAAATAAAGTAGGAAGAACTAATGGGTACAAAAATATAGTTAGATAGTCTGAATAATATCTAGTATTCGGTAGCACAATAGGATGACTATATGTAATGATGATTGACTGTATATTTTAAAACAGCTAAAAAAGTAGAATTGTAACATCCTAACACAAAGAAATGATAAAATTCATAAGGTGATGAATACTCCAATTACCTTGATTTGATTATTACATATACGAATCAAAATGTCACATGCACCCCATAAATATATCCAACTATTATGTGCCCATAACAATTAAAAAAAGAAAATTTAAAAAATAAATTTAATAGTGATATGCTAATAAGGTGATGATTATACATATTGTTACTAATTAATTAAAAGATATTATAGAAAAGATAATCTATTTGGCCATAGAACAAAAAATTCCTAAGAATAACCTTCACAAGGAGAATGAAAAACTTGTTTGAAGAAAACTAATAAGATATTACTCTGGTTGTAAAAACTTTAATAAATGGAGAAAAAGTAGGGAGGAAGGTTTTAATATAATAAATATTTGAATATTATTAAATCAATATAGATATTTACATTAGTCCAGCTAAAAATCCTACAGTACTGCCATTTCAAAATTGAAGACTAAGTATGAATCTCTTCTTCCTACTAAAATTCCATGTAATAATCAATGAAGTATAAGAACTACTCCTCCATAACAAGTCTGGAAAACTAGGAAAGGTACAGACACCAGTTTGGATTAAATTGAGTCATGGATGGTGTAAAACAAATAAACCACATGGCTAACACTATAGGGAAGCATCTGTAAATATAAGCCGTACTGGCCAGTATGGCAGCCTTGTGATTATCCGTGGTGTAGGCTTCTGATTGGATGCTCTTCCAGCCTGTGTCTGAGAGCACTAGTTCAACTCCAGCAATCCTAGCTGCCTTCCAGCAAGCGGCAAAGATAAAACAGAGGAAGAAGAGAATTCCTCTCCATTACAGAGTGTTTCTCATATTGCTTCATATGTCCCATTGGCCAGAAGTCAGTCTCACTAGCATATTGAACATTAAGAGAAGCTGAGAAATCGTGTCTTTGCTTCAGATGGCTAAACTCCCAATAACCATAGGGGCTTCTCTTACTTACAGGAAAAATACCAGATAAGACTGTCAGGGAAACACATAGTTACTTCCACAGGCACTTCATGCACATAAAATATTGAAATACTTCTAGCATACATAAGCAAATGAGATGTTTTGTTTTTCATGGAACAACAATAAAAGTGAGAAATATAACTCTATCTACAAAGAAGATACTATTTTCAAAGAAAAATTATACCAAACAGAGGTAAACAGACAAGAAAGACTTTAGTCAAGACTCCTGCAGTAAGATGGAGAAATTGAACTCTGTCAAGGCCAAACACACACACCGGAGGGTGAGCTTGTGGGAAAGTTCTGGAGAACAGCAGGGGGCAGCTGGGTCAGTGTGGTTAGGCCTCTGGGTTTATCCATTTGAGTTTATTGAAGTTAGTCCTTCACTGTCTCAGAGACTGGGATTGAGGGATACCATCATCTCCTGAGATTACATATCAAAGGGATGACTCCCAGGTCCTCAAGAAAGACGTTGGATTATGAAACTGGCAAAAGGCTAGGAAAGGTTTACATCTCAGAGGAATTATCTCCAACTAAAATATTTCTAAAATAAATGCTCTAAGAAAAGAGAAGTCAGAGGCTTGTTGTCAGAAAGAAACCAAGGTTTAGATGAGCTGAGGGGAACATTACGGATGTCTTGATCATAAGTTTATTCCACGTACAACAGGGCTGGGAGCAGGAGTGAGCAATGGGGTAAAGGATCAAGCAATTAACTGAAGATTAATAAAATTGCAACCCATGGCTCGGCGCCTGTGGTTCAATCGGCTAAGGCGCCAGCAACATACACCTAAGGTGGTGAGTTCTAATCCCCAGCCCGGGCCTGCCAAACAACAATGATGGCTGCAACCAAAAAATAGCCGGGCGTTGTGGCAGGCGCCTGTGGTCCCAGCTACTTGGGAGGCTGAGACAGGAGACTCGCTTGAGCCCAGGTTGGAGGTTGCTATGAGTTGTGATGCCATGGCACTCTACCCAGGGGGACAGCTTGAGGCTCTGTCTCAAAAAAAAATATATATATATACATTTGCAATGCATGTGAATAATTTTGTTTCCTCAAAACATATCATGTTCCTGAAACATTTCATTAGGAAAAATGAGCACATTATGTAAATAGGGCCTTTATCAACAGGTAAAAAAGGGCGGCACCTGTGGCTCATAGGAGTAGGGCCCTGGCCCCATATGCCGGAGGTGGTGGGTTCAAACCCAGCCCTGGCCAAAAAAAAAAAGCAGGTAAAAAACAGTGACCCATAGATGTGAAAGATGCTCAAAGATGTCACAAAATGCCCATGTGGTGTCATTTTATACCCACTGGGTATCTGAAAGGTTCATGTGTGGAAAACAACAGGAAGATATAGGAACTTTTGGGCATTGCTGTTGGGAACGTAGAACTATCTGGTCCTGTCTACTAAAGTTTAAGACACACACCAATATCAAAGGTCCATGGGGGTACTTTGCAAATCTGTCTCGGAGGAGCTTAGGCACTTATGCAAAGGATGACATCTAACAAAGTTTTTAAAGTAGTGTGTGCTACCAAAAGTGTTTGAAAACAGAAGAGACAGAATGTGGTATAACAAAATGATGATATAAAAAATAAAAGTCAGTGAACTAAAATTAGATGTATAGCACTATGTAACACTGAATATGATAGCAAGTCGCAACAAAACATGTAGGCCTGATAGCATTTATGTTTATCTTTATTATTCAGGAGTTTTATCAAATGACACCTATATGTATCAAAATCCATTGAACATGCACCTTCATGCCAACCTTAAAATTGTTTACTCTAGGCCGAGAAGAAGAGAAATAGATGGGAAAATAAGGGATTTTAGTGGTTGTTATAAGTATTTCATAAAGTGGTGGAAATAGAGCAAGTATAACAGAATGTTAACGTTTTAGCACCGAGTTATGAGCCAGGGCAGGAAAAGATTAGAAAAGGAATTTCAGACCTATCCTAAATGATTACAAATTGGTGAGGAGTCTGGCAGAAAATGATAGACATTGATCACAGGCCACCCATAGCGATTTTCAAAATCCTTGTACTCTTTGACACGTGTAATTACGGTCTTCAGTAATTTTTGGTGTACTTAGTTCAATTATATACTCTGACCAACAAAACAGACATCACTTTCAGTGACTTACAAATATGGAACTTAACAATAGGAAATTAGTGTGGTGGTGTGATGATAGATTTTTAAAATAGGAATGATTTTCACTTGATTGCTTTAAAAGGAATTTAATTATAAGGAGGTATCTTAAACTGTAATATTAATCATCATTTTGAATGTTTGAACATTGCTTTTGGAATAACCCTCATCACATTCATTCACTGTAATACCTAAAGGCAAGGATGTATACTGGCTTACTCTTTTCTAACAGATTCTTAGATTTGTACATCAGCTCTGATATTTTTCTAGCTGTCTGGCCTTGGACAAGAACCTTTCTAAGCCGCCATGTTCTCATTTATAATTAAAAAAAGAACAGCAGTTATTTCAAGAAGTAATTTTTGGACATTAACATATATAATGCACTTGTAGCACTTAGCACATTACTCAATAAAGTGAACTACCATTGGTCTTATCTATATTTTCTTTAGCTTAAAAAAGTTATAATCCTGAAATGAGAATAACAATGCTATGGTCTTATCGATATTTTCTTTAATTTTCAAAAATGGTAATCCTGAAATTAGAATATAAATGTTATTATCTTGGTCATGTCATCTATCACCACAGGTGAATATAATTTACGTATCAACCTAAAATCGTGAGAAGTTCTCTAGTTCTTTTTTAACGTAATTTTCTTTCATGGTGAAAGGAAAACAATAATACAATAATTGATAAACATAGCCTTTGGCTTTCTCAATGAATGGGGAGATTTCTATACATAGGTAAGTAGGCAGATAGGGAAGAGAGAGGGAAAGAGGAAAATAAAGGTGGAAAAAGAGAAAGAGTGAGGAGAGGAGAAAGAAGAAGGTACTACCTTTCTAGTGATTATTTTTTCTTGAATAGTGACAACCCTACTTCCCCATCAACCAGGGCAGCATTGCTGGTGACTGTGAGGGTAAATGTAGCTTATTATCATTTTGCAATTGGCTCTTGGTAGGTACGTGTTTTTTATGTCATCCCTTAGATAACAGAACCATTCAGATTTTTTTTTTTCATTAGTCTCCCTGTCTCTCCTTTTTGAGTAATTCGGTTGGCCTTTAGGAAGGCAGATTGTTAATCAAAAACACCGTAAGTTGTTTGTGTGCTCCTGGGCATTCTAGGGCTAATTGACGAAAAAGAAAATAAATGAGGACAGGAGAATGCACGGGCAAGAACCCGCCTATTTACAACCATAGTTGAGTGTTTGCTGCCTTTGAACCAGAAAATGGCATGTACTCAAACAAACACCCAATTCTTTGTCATTTGGTGAAAATATCGAATATTTATTTCGTGTGTAGGGTTTCAAAATTGTTCAAGTATTGAAAACGTTCTGATTGTACACCTCGATCAAAATGATTTGTTTTCAATCTTCGTGTCTTCCCAATGTAAATATGAGCCTTCTGATGGGAAAAAGCTACCTGGGAAGCTTTAGAACCGCGATCATCCTATAACCTTCATTTATGACAACATAAACGCACCTTCAATTTAGTTTTCAGTCAATAATCTCGTTCAGAAACTCCCCAATTCCCTTCTATTCCTTGCCTGTGTCAAGTCGTATCCATCAAGTAAAGCAGCTCTGAGGCAAAAAAAAAAAAAAAAGTTGCAATGAGCCGTAAATGCAAAACTAGAACCTAACTTTACTTCCTGTTCTTCAGGTTCCCTTGATGCTATGGAGACACTAGACAATGATAACGGAACTGAGCATGGAGGTATGAAAGCTACCTGGCCTATGGACCTTTTTAGAATACATTGAGGAATGTTACAATGAGGGGTAGTGAGTTATCGACAGTGATGAAAACAATTGAAAATATATAAAGCACAATGGCATAGAAGGGCAACAGGTAATTATTATTTTTTATTTATTTATTTTTTTTTTACATCCACATGTGATTATTAGATTTCCGCTTTTTGCAACAGGGAATTATTTTTGTCAGTGTCGTACTATAGAAAAAAATCATATGCTAATGCTGTCTCTTAAAGGATACAAAAAAATAGTGTGTTTGTTCTGATGACTCATTTGGTTCTTGCTCTTCTTAATCTGGTATGCTGTCCTTATCTGGGTCATATTTCTTTACATGTACACACGTATACATATACTCGAAATCTAGAATTAGCCTTATGGAGATTAGGCCATGTGCTACTTTATGACCGTAGTTAATAACAGCCCAAATCGCAAACATTTTCTTTACTTTCTCATTCCTCTGTGTGTGGCTAGTGTATATTTTAAATTTCTTCATGATGAATATCTATGTAACCTAATATCAAATCCAAAGTTTAATGTCAGGACCCAACCTGCAATATATTACATAGATTTTAATTTTATTTACTGTGGCTGTCGATACAGTCTTATTACTCTATTTCATTTTTGGTCTTTAATGAAGTACCTGTGAGTTATGATGTGGAAAAATGTCAGGATGAGAAAATGATGATCCCCATTTTTTTCCCAGCCATGACATTTCAGTATTATGAGCTATATCTCACAAGGTCAGGACTGGGTGACCTACTTTGCTGTACTCATTATCTGCTAATCCCAAGATAGAGGACAAAAGAAAGGCAGGAGTATATTTTGTAGGGATTTCTAGATTCTGGTTTTGTGCAATGTGTTGCCTGGAAAGATCTGGGGAAATATTACTGGCTGGCTTTTCAGGGTGAAAAAATTCAAGTTGAGTCATAAAAAATTAACTCACGCCCCACCATGAAGAATTGGTAATCAGTTCATTTTCCTATCACCATTTCCCCACTTTATGCGTGACAGAGATATTAGCTATTTCACTTTTCGTGAAATTGCCTTTGTTGGTCTCTTGAGCAACATTAGTGGGGATGGCAGTCAAAAAAGTGCAATTCTGATAGTGTGCAAAAGAGCTACCACTATTTGTTTATTTATTATTTATTTATTTATCTTTCCTTTCTGCAATGAGGCTATAGGGGCAATGTTAAACACCAACAACATAATATTTAGAGCTGATAAGTTGATTATATCCGCAGACAACTGCTAGATTATGTATCAGAATTTTGACAGAGGAAATACATTTCAAACCTGGGATCATACTTTTTTCTTTCTATACTCTTAGGAAAAATTGAGAAATTTTTTTCATCCCTGAGATTCGTCATTAAATAAAAAATGACCATTATGCCTACCTCCATATTTGACTCCAAAAGTAAAACTCAAGACCTAGAACAAATATAAGTAGAGCAAAATGAAAACAAACCAGGTGCTTTGAGAGAAGACCATCATGAAACAGTTTCTAAACCAAACCCTGGGTGTTCCTGGATATCTAGGAATATTATTGAAATAACTATTTTTTTTTTTTTTACAAATAAGCAAATTTTAACAAATAACAAATGAGTTAGGGGTGATTTGTTACACAGCATTATTGTGGCTGCAACAGGCTAATACAAATATTGAGGACATTGACCTTGAATTTAAATTCTGTTTGTTATTCAAAACTTATTTAACCTTTCCATGCTATACTCTCATAATCTTACAAGAGAGATACTTTCTTAGCTTTTTGTTTGTTTGCTTGGTAAAAATAATAAGATCATCAACTAAGAATGTGATGAGGCAAGAGATATTAAAGTGAGGAGGATGGGAGTGGGAAAATATAAGGAAATACAGAAATGTTTATGGTCAGTATACTCTGTGTTGTTGAATTATTGAAGGATTATTGAAGCCAACAGAAGAAATACACTAGAGAGATGCCCAATGGTAGTTATGGAGTACATTGAGTGGAATACGTAAGTCTGAGATTATGGAGGGTTATAAATTACTGGCAGTGATTGGGGCCTAAGAAATAACCTTGTTGTTGAATGTCCAGGATGAAGAGCACCCTGTATTATTGGAGGAGACCCTTCAATGAACTCGGAGATTAGAACACACAAAGATCAACAACCCATGCATTGAAATAACCAAAGTATGTGTTGGAGAGTGTGGGAGTTAACAATGAGTTAAAAGTCCCCAAGAAACTCTTGTTGTTATAAGAATAACCTAAGGATTTCTAGATCATGGTGACCATAAGGGGTTCTGATACTTACATATTGATACTGACACCAAGATCAACTTGTTTTGATGGGGACAGGTACTGAAAATGGTCTTGAATGGGACAGAGAGGCAACACGCAAAACCTATCTCCCTGCAGTTGGGGCTCATGAAAACTTTCACCATTTGTGATACAATCCTGACAGTAGCTGTTTAGAACAGTTATCATCTTATAACCTTCATGAGTTAAGTTATATCCATCAAGTAAAGCAGCTCCAAGGCAAAAAATACTTATGTATTTCACAGGTTATGGGTAAGCTCCATCCCTCACAGGGCTTCCCTTCACTTTGGAAACAAACACAAGTTTGGGGCTTCCCAGGCCACAGACATTTATGACCAATGACTGCAAATTTGGGTATCTGATAATTTACCAGAACAACCCAAGGAACTCAGGATGGTGCTGTTTATATTACAGGTGTGTTATAAGAATGCAAATCAAGAACTATCCAAAAGAAGAGACACATGGGAAAAGGTCTCAGAGTGTCCCAGATGGAGACATCTGTGTCCTCTTCATGGAGTCAGTGAACTTAGGATGAGTCACCCTCTTGGCACTTCAGTGTCCTTACCGACCAGGAAGCTCAACTGAGCACTGATATCCAGAATTCTCTGAGTGTTTTCTTTATGTAGGTGTGAGCAGTTGAATCTTTGGCCATGTAATTGAACTCAATTTTCAGTTTCCTTTATCTCGCTAGAGGTCAGGGTGATACAACCTGGCTCAAAGCCTTAATGCTCTAGTCATGTGGTTTGTCTTTCTGGCATGACCAGCTCCCATCTTGAACCTTTTGAGGGACCTACCAGGAGGGATCTTCCTGGGATAAACTTGGGTGGTTACAGAGCCCAACCACGAATAACAAAGACACTTCTTTGGGTTTGATCACAAGTTCCAAGGGTTGAGAAGTTCAGTCACAGGAATTGAGGACAAAGACTAAACGAAAAAATATTTTTTATTATGTAACTCCATTTAAGAGGACTACAGGGCCATCTATCCTTAGGGGAAAGCCTGGTTTTCTTAGGGCAAAAATGTGGAGAGGTCTAGGACAGGCAGGATTTTGTTGATAAATCATCATAAGATATAGAGAAAAAAATTGAAAAGGTAGGCAAGTGTGGGAGATGCCAGCAAGTAGCTTGCTGGGAAAGTGAACTTTGAAAAGTCTTATCAAGATTTGAGCATAGAAGATGAGGAGTGAGTTGGGGGAACTGAGCAAGTGGTTACCAATCCAAATTGCTATAAAGAGAATAAGAAGACAAACGTAAATGGTGCTAATTTTGAGCACTAGATTTATTTCACATGCGTTCATCACATTTCCTGTAGTCAATATTTTTTCACTAAATTACGTAAATAACCAACATAAATCGAAAATTGGAGAGTGAATCTTTAATATTACAATCACTCCGTAGAGAACCATATTTCAGACCTAAGAGGAGCTGAAATGTGCTGGTCCTGCCAAAGTCATTTTTTTTTTCATGATTGAGAAACTGCTTCTTCTTTCAATGTGTTTGTATTTGGCTTTGTTTGTTGATGCATCCTGTCTCAAAAGAGGAAGAAGAAACCGCAGCAATAATTACCAACTCAGCAAGTCATTATCATTATAATAGAAGTGAAATTAAAATGGAGAGAACTTGGAATTGTTCACATTTTTCCTCTGCACTGGTGATGATTACATCATGTTTAAGCCCCTCATCAGCTTGTTTTGAGCTGTGGATATGTCCTATTACCTCTAGAACATCTTAGACTAGCACATCACACCGTAATTTACTGAACAATTCTTTAAGGCCAAGTCTCTAGGTGTATCACAGCTTTCATCCTTATGACCCTTCAAACTGTCTTTCCAAAGAGTTAATAGAGAACAGATGTTACCTAAGGCAGCAGCTGTTACAATTAGACAAATGGGGAAAATTGGCAGATGAAGATTGCATGAACTCTTTAAATAGACCACCCAATTCCTTAAAAAGTCAATATGATGTTTTGAAAAGGTCAGAAAAGGTGCCTGATCACGTGTATGCACATGTGTGGTTATTAAAAATACTTTCAGAAAACAACTTTTACTCAAACGAATGCATAAGTCTGAGATTATGGAGGATTATAAATTACTGGCAGTGGTGGGGCCTAAGAAATAACCTTGTTTTTGAAGGCACAAAGCCTAGCTAAAAATAATGATAATCACCAAACCCTCACTTCTACTTTCCTGTAGCTGCGACTCCGGAGTCACATAGCTGACGGTGATAAAGATTCTCAACTTTCCCCATAGATAACATTGCCTTTGTAAAACCTAAGGCCTGTTTTTGAGATACCTTCCAGGCCCTGCAGTCTGGTGGGATGACTGGCTCACCCAGACCACTGGCCCAGATCAGGAGCAGATTGAATTGGTATTGTGACCCCCTCCCCATTACTGACTCAGCAAAGAACTTCTACACCCCTAAGGTTCTTCCCCAAACCCAGCCAACTGGCAGACCAAATTGCCCAAACTTTTGCCTCCCAAACTGTCTTTAAAAATTTCTTTCTCCCATATTTTTTGGGGGGAAGAATTTAAGAATTTCCTCCTTTCTCCCTGTGTGGTATCTGTAACATTAAACCCTTTCTCTGCTTTAACACCCGATGTCTTGGTATATTGGCTTCTTCTCAAAGCAAAGAAGCTGGTTGGGTAATGACATTTGTACTGGGTCGGGGAGAATGAAAAAAAATATTTGTCAAGTAGAGTAAAAGAAGCAAAGCAAAGTTACCACAGGGAACCTCAAACATTATACTAGAGTTGGGAATGTGTGTTATGTATTAGTAAAAAAGCATGATAGCAGAAGGGCACAGAACAGCGGTTCTCAAGTTGTGGTATACACCAGAATCATCTGGAATTCTTGTTAAAGATGTGGCTAGATGAGATCTGGGTCTTATCCTGAATGCTGTGATCCAGTTTGTCTGGGGTAGTATCTGGGAATCTTCATCTGTTTAAGTACATCTTATTACTTACTCTGATGAAGCTGGGAGGGGGTGGGGACGGCATCTTAAGACATTTCTTTTTCTTTTTTGAGACAGAGCCTCAAGCTATCTCCCTGGGTAGAGTGCCATGGCATCACAGTTCATAGCAACCTCCAACTCCTGGGCTCAAGCGAGTCCCCTGCCTCCGCCTCCCAAGTAGCTGGGACCACAGGCGCCCGCCACAATGCTCGGCCATTTTTTGGTTGCAGCCATCATTTAAATGAGCAGTTCTTGAAGTGTGGTCTCCAGACCAGCATCACCATACTCAGGACCTGGAGACTTCTTAGAAGTGATAGTTCTCAACCCAACCACAGACCCACAGATACTCTGGGGGTGGGGTCCAGACGATTTGCGATTTAGCAACCCATTCGGCTGATTCCAACATATGATCAAGTTTGAGAACCGTTGCTCTAAACTGTGTTAATACTTTAGGTTTCCACTGGCTAGAAAAATCTCACCTACTGATCAGTTTTCAGAAGTGAGCCACCCTCAATATTCTATACTCCACAGTAACATTATTTTTGGAAACCTTCAGATGATATAGGGGAAGAAATGACCTCAGAAGGCCCCATGCAGCTCGGATTATTCATTATTGCTGGTGTCTCTCTAGTGGGCTGATTCTCAGCTATTTGACTTCATGGGATATAAATGTGCACCAGGACCCAGTCAGAAGTAATACGAAAGAATGTATCAAAATATTTACTGAATTATTACATAATCCTCCTCTTAGAGAGCTTATAAGTTTCCGCCTCATTTTAGCAAATCCATTTGATTTTTACACTATAGAGGTATTTGTTTCAATTGGACTTCTTGTGAAATTACTTGGTCCAAACTAGTTAATGGATAACCCCTCTGATATTATAGAATCAAGACCCTTGAGACAACACTGAAATTCAAGTTTTAAATCATTCGTCTCCTTCCAATTAATGTGTAATCTCATCTATTTGTAAAAGGTAATTTGCTCTATTAAGTGCAGAGGATGAAATTTTGATTTATGATCTTTCCTAACAATGGATAATAGGTAACAGCATTGTATGATATTTTAATTTTTGTAACATTAGAGAGTGGCCTCTTATATATTTTTTTGTCAGTAAATATGACCCTTCATCGTAAAGTTCAGATTCCAAAGTCAACATGGAAGTGGGAAGCATTATTTCATCTATCAAATGGATTGTAGAAAAACAAATATTTCTGGGTTTTTGCCTCCTCAGTAATAAAGAAATATGCATATTCCTTTTTTAGTCACTGGAGCTGTGGTACAAGTAGGCCAGTTGCAGCTCAGACCACTTTCTGGAAGTCAGAGGCCATAAAGCTTGGTGGTGTCTTCTGCAGTAGAGCCCTGCAGGTGGACAGAGTGTGAGAACCATGGAGACGTGCCTACTTTTATCTAGATGTCAAAGGATGCTCCAGACAACCCAGAGGAAGAACAGGGTAAGTTTGCCACACAGAGCCCTCACTAGGTAATGAATATGGAGTCATAGAGTTTGGGCACCAAAGAAGGTCCACACCAGGACAATGTCTAGTGGAACTGGGGGGCAAGGCTACCCCCAAGAATGAGAACTGTAAATCCACCAATCAACATGCAACTCTAGTCTAGGGGAGCCAAAGGCACTTGACCCCAATCTGTGAGAATAGAACCATGGAGGGCTCTTGTCAAAGCCAAACCCTTGGGGGTCCAAGGCCCATTCTACATGTGTGCAGGAAGTACATGGAATCAAAGATTGTTCTTAGTGCCAAGATTCACTATTGTTTGCTCTGTTGGATTTTGGAGTTATTTGGGACCTCTTACCCCTTGCCTCCTTATTACTTCTCCCTTTTGGAATGGGGGTGTCTATCCTATGTCTGTCCCATATTTGAATTTGGAAACACATAGCTAGTTGGAATCCGCCCATTCAATACCGGGAAGCACTTTGCCTCAGGATAAATTATACCTTATATTTCACTCATATCACTTAAATGAAACTCTGGACTTTAGACTTTTGAGTTGATGCTGAAAGCAGTTAAGATTTTTGATGTTGTTGGGAAGCGATGAAAATATTTTATGTGTGAAAGTCACGTAAATTTCAGGAGTCAGGGATAAATGCTATGATCTGAATGTCCTCCAGAATCCAGGTGTTAAAACTCAATTCCCTTGGTGCTGGTATTAGGAGGTGAGAGACTATTGGGATGGTCTTGTGGGCTTTGCTCTCATGAATAGATTGGTATCTTGTAAAGGGGCTGGAGGGAACTAACGTAAGCCTTCGTTGCTCTTCTGCCCTCTGCCATGTGAGGACACAGGAGTCATCTCTTTTGCTCTTCCCATCCTTTCTACCACACAAGGACACCTCCCTGGTGCTATCTGTGAGATAGGGGACTTCCCCGACACGGGCCCTGCCACTGTCTTGTTCATGCACTTCTCCTACATTGTGAGACAAAGATTTCTGATGTTTGTAAATTACCTAGTCTTGGGTAAATTATTTTTTTTATAGCAAAAACAAATGGATTAAAATAACCACCCACTAAGGATAATTCCGCTTAATATTTATGCATACTTTGCCATTATTATTCATGTCACAAGCATTCGTCAGGCCACCTAATTTGTGGGTACAAGTTCAAAAAGAAAATTGAAGGGTCCTTTTTCAAAACTTATTAAGAATTTCAAGATGGCAATGACAGAGCATCCAAGTTCACAGCTTTTCTTAGCAGTGGCACAGACTGCGTGCCCGTGCAGCCAGCCCTGGTGTGTTTAATAAATGAGTATGTGAATGATGAAAACCCAGAATTATCGAAGCAGCCAAAGACCTCTTGAATGTATTCAGGAAATCTCAGGATGACAGGATTGTAGAAGTGCTACACATACCTTCTATTTCTGTATATCCAGAAAGTAATTCAGGACACCATTCACAGGGAATTGAGAATTCACCTGTAGGTAGTGGTGGAGAGAAAGAAAAGAAACGTGTAGCTATCCCAGAAATGCATGTGGTAAAAAACAAATTAGAGAAATAAATAATATGCTACGTAGGGGAAATAGCCAGATAGTAAGTCAGAGACAATTACGACAAGAAATACCAGGAAATGTTTATTCTAATTTACCAAAATTGTTTCTTGATAAAGTGTTGAGGCATAGGAGTGTCTAGGTAAATCGGTCATTGACTGTTTGATAACACTTTGCTAAAATATAGTCTTTGCCATTTATCACTTTATACTTGCCATCACCTCTTTCATGCAGGAGTACAGGACTGATAAATTTTGGACTTCTTTTGCAAATTGGAGAAAAATGGGCTGATTGGAAATTACTGGTAATGCAGCTTTGGTTCTGTCCTTGAGAGACTTGCGATTTATGTTTCCGAAGACTGCTGTCACCAGCCTTGTAAGTAATCAGCAGCCCTTAAAACCGTAAATATAGAAATATATCTCCAAGTGGTGGAACCAAAATCACAGGCATATTTATTCCTTGCGTATTTCTGACAATGGTGTACATCACCGCCAGTGATTACTTCATGAATTTTGGTGGCTAATTGATAGATAGTCAATTTCGCAACTTCGGATCATTTGCAATCATGGAAAGAAGCAACACATAGGGAAATAATTCACTGTGTAAGAAAGATATCTTCTATGTAAAAAACAAATGTAATTATGTATAACTCAAATAATATGGATATAATGGAAATGCAACCTTATTTATATATGTATTTATATACACCTATGATATACATACACATTTTAAAAAGTTGCGTATAAAGTTTTCTGACAAAAAATAAGGATTGGATGGAAAGCAAAGATGTAGAAAAATTACTTTCTAAGTTTATTTATGTGATTATAGCACATTAAATACTACATGTTATAATTTATTATATACTTAGGAATGTGCACACACACACTAGAGTGAAACATTATCATCGCCATTAAGGGATGGGGCTCGTCGAGGATGTAGCTCAGGTCAGGTCATCAAATTCTTCCTTTTCAGCTGGGGCAATACATGATCAGATATAGTTCAAACAGCATGCACCTCCAATTACAACTTCTAATCACATTGGTTGTTGGGAACCATTTTAATTGTAAATAATTTGTTTTAAATCTCTACTCATGGAAATTCATTTTAGGGAACCAAATCAGCAGGGTTGGGGTTTCTACACAGAGCAAAAAGCACAGAAGCATAATAAGAAAGCATAACGTGTTCTCGCAGAGCTCAGGGTAGGTCAGAAAAAGCTTTAAAAAAACTATGATTTCGAGCAATGTGTGAGAAAGGAGAAAGCTTTTCATCCCTGGACCCTTAAACCAAGTACCATCTTCTTATTAAACCATCACCTTTCAAATTTACTCTCTAAGGAGAAAAAGGGTAAAAGGAATTTCGAGTTTTCTTTTTTAATCCTGGGACCAAAACCTAACCAAGAACTTTCTGGCTGTTTCCTTCCTCCTCTGTCATTGATTTAGATCCCGGGATTTATGTTTCAAGTATATTTGTCTCCTCCTCCTCACATTCCATCATTGTCGAGGGGATCCATTTTCTCCTTGTAGTCCAAACAAAACAACAACAACAACAAAAAGCTTATAAATACTGGTTGCCTCGAATGACTACTTTTTAACTGAACCAGCTTCAAAAAAATACACTTTTTTTTTTTAGAGATTGGGAGAAACCCTTTGCATTAGTCATAGAGAACTTCAAACATAAACAGCCTATTTCACTGGGTTTTTCAATTCTCCATCACGGTCATGCTGTGTGGAAACCACCGCATAATATGCAAACTGGTCTCAGTTTTGAAAAACAGCCTTGAGGAACATATGCCCTGAAGGATCTGCATATGAACACCAGAGGAAAAGATGCCACACTGGTGACTGTGGATTAACTATTCCTTGTGCAATCCACACCATGATTCCCTACTGCTGATAAAAATCCTAGCATACACCTGGGAGCAATGTCAAGGCTAGAACTCACCCAGTAAGTGTCTGAAATAGAGACACGTGTCTTCAGAAAGAACTAAAAAAAGGATATTGAATATTGATTTTACAGACATCTTTTAAAATGGAGGAAATACACTTTCAAACTGACATAACTCCATTTCTGAATTTATGGGTGAGCCCATTCTTTTTAAGGTGAACTTGATAATCTGGATTGGTCCAAAGGGTCAATGTAGCTTATAGATCATGTTACTGACTTAGACACTCAACGGAGTGTAAGACCTTTCCTATTACTGGACTGTACAAAACTCTGGCTTCATGGACAGCTTTCCACATTGGTAAGACAATCCAGATAGTTTTTCATTCAACCATTACTCTGGTGGGTATTAGCAAATACAATGCCTAGAGATACAGTTACAAGAAACTGGTTTGTTTATGATTATTAAATCAGAATATTAGCCTTCACTGTGTATTTACTGTGTCCACAGTGCTTTTTAGGTGTGAGAAGGATTTCTTGACAAAGCATTCACATGGGGGAATTGAACATCTATTTGCAAATGTTTGAAATGGCTTCAGGGTATTCACCAAGAGAAACATCTAAAAAATATACTCCATATAAAGCTTCAGAAATCTGTTAAAATAGGGGGAAAAAAGTGGAGCAACCAATTTTTCAAAACGGTCTGAGTATTTTGATTATTCAATTTTAAATGGGAAGATTCATAAACTGTTACATTTGGTTTTACTGTTTGAATAAGCAGCAAGTTGCTCAGTTAAGTCCTCCAAAACTACATAAATGCCGATGAATGATTGCGGCTCACAACTCAGAACACTTTTGGCTTTAAATTCTGAAGTTGATTTCATCCTGAAATAAAACCTCAAAGCTAAAAACACACGTGGACTGATATCTTAATATTAAAATTGAAGAACACATGATGGACCCTCAGACGTGCGTTTTCTTATCCCCTGCAGAGCAAAGCCCTCATTACAGGTGAGAGTGGTTTCCCCGCTGGCACCTGAAGGCGGCACTTTCTGCCTTGTCCCTGTCATTTAACTCACGTTGAGAATGTGTAAAAACCATCAAGGGAGTGGTAGAGCCAGACTTCAGTTTGGGGTTAATTCCCGTTCCTCACTCACCCTGGATCTTCTCCCTGGTTCTCTGTGACTCATCTTTCTACACTGGATTCTTAATCAGTTGACCCCTGAACACGATGGATTTGAACTGGCAGGGCCCAAAGGGGCTGTATATTTTTTTCCACAGAAGTCACCCAAAGTGTCCCGATCTGACTCAAGGAGAACAAGTGTGTGAAGTACAGATAAAAATAGGATTAGGTTCTCAGGGGTATGCCTTCCTTCCACCACCCCCCCCAAATGATGCAGGCCTTTAAAGCACAGGTGAAGGCATTCAGACCTGAGACTGTAGCAAATAAAGGGTTACTATTAGCTTCTTAAAAATCCTGATACAATGAAATGTTGAAGGTGACACTGAAGAAAAACAGTGGTTTTCATGCATAGCTGAACATCTGACCTGGGTTTTGACCTTGGAAGAGTTTTTAAGACTCCTCACATGGGCTCAGCACCTGTAGCGGCCAGGCACCAGCCACATACACCAGAGCTGGCAGGTTCGAACCCAGCCCGGGCCTGCCAAACAGCAATGACAACTACAACCCCAAAATAGCTGAGCACAGTGGTGGGAGCCTGTAGTCCCAGCTGCTTGGGAGGCTGAGGCAAGAGAATCTCTAAGGGCAACATAGTGACACTGTCTCAAAAAAAAAAAAAATCCTTATGTGTGGGGAGCACCACAGATTAATTGAATCAGAATTTCTCTCTGGTATCCACATTAAAAAAAAAAAATTTCTTAAGTTAAACCAAGGTGGGGGGATCATTGGGCTAAAGATAGGTAATCTAATTGCAACATTTCTGCTAGAATGCAAGGATGAAAGGGGAAAAGTCTCAGAAAATAAAATAAATTGGACATCTTGAAGGGAAAAGCATTTGGTTTGATCCCAGGTAAGATCTGGGAAAGAAGACAGAAAAGGGATCAAGAAGTTTGCAGGGTCTACACTAAACTGCGGATTTGTGGGAAAATGGAATAATTATGGGAGGTCTTTGGGGCGGGCATGGGGGGTGCTGATGTATCTGATCTGATGGTGACAGCCTCAGATACATTTCTCAGAGGCAGCTATATATTTCGATACTTCAAATTACTCATTCATGGCCCCAGTGGAATTTAAATTTTCATTTTTACATTAACATGCAATTGTATCCCTCTTAACAGGCACCAGTGTTTTGATAGATACTTCAGTTTCCAATTGATTGAGGTTTAATACTGCACGTCTTCTGTGATAGAAAGTTTGAGGCCCAGATACTTGCAGCCATAAACTGAAATGAAAATGCGTCTTCATTATATCTTAAATTAGTTATAGCTCTGCTGTGGGTCTGGCAATCAGGCGTTCAAAACTTGGCAACAGACAAGGAGAGCCAACCGCCTTTCATAATGTGTTTTTAAATGAAAGTAATAAAACAACCTCCATTTCATTAAGCGCTTAAAGAGATCCTTCTTGGAAATGTCTTCAGCTCCAGAAACCCAGTTCCCAAGTGAGTCCTGTGACTCCATAGTAGGTGGTTTTTTTTTCATGGTGGCTGATTTTGGTGCTATTGAGTCGTTTGCCTTGTCACCTTAGGCGAGCTTGATGGTTAACGGCATTGCTAATAGGACATACAGTCCGCTATGGAGTTCCAAACCAGCTCGGATTAGCTCTAACTAAAATCAATTACCACAGCCCACTGGTGCACAGAAATCGGGGGTACTCTTATGTCTGTTCCTAGCGAACAGCTGTCCTCCGTCCCCAAGAGAAGAAAAATATTACCAGCAAAATTGATGCTAATTAGCACCCATGTTGGCAGTCAGAAGAGACACACGGAAAGGGAAATTTGTGAAATGAGGCTGGTTAAGGGCAGTAACAATTTTTCGTTAAAATAAGCCAAGTTCAATCAATGTGTTTTCATATTCTTCACTTAATCAACACATGAAAGGGAAAATTTGTGATTGACGTGATATAGGTTGTGCATGCAATTATTTAACCAATTATTTTTACTTCAAAGTATTCAATATTAGCAAACTTGTGCCACACCAACTGTTTCCGCCTCGCTGTATATATTTGCGCCATAAACACTCCCCTTGACAGATTGGCATCGGCACACTTCAGTCAGTCAACCAACATCGGTCTTTTGCTTAGTATAGTACAGGGTAATTCTATGGGTTGTGGCTTAATATTCAAGTGTTAGATACTCATTTCTTTAGCTTAATACTGGGAGCTTCATAGGAGTCAAGAGAAACAAGGCTTTACGAAGAGGAGTATATTGCAGAAAAAGAGATTCTCATGCTTACTGCCTACGTTAGGTATCCGATAACTTTAATTAGCACTTTTATATTATGTCTTATTGCTTGTGGTAAGAATATCTTGTTTTATTGCAACCAAATGAATACGGATTTGGATAGCTTCATTGAAAACGTTCTTTTGGAAAAGTCATACAATTTACCTTCTGCAATTTATAACTGACATGCCAGAGAAGACTGAGCTCTAAATTCAATCCAATATTCATGCTATAATTTTTCTTTAAAGGTGGAATTGCCAGTGGAGTAAGCCTGGATTAGGCAGTAGGTGTATGGCAAGCATTTCACGGTGGTCATCAATGGTGACGATGTCCTTCACTGGCATGGCTCTGCTTTTTATTAAACAGAAGGATAAAGGGTAAGATGCTGTCTCAGACTAAGAAATGGTTTAAACTGGCTGATTACTGGTACTCCACTACCACCCCTTCAAACACAATTAGCTGCAATAAACATTCTGATACAAACATCTTTATTGTAAACTAATCTATAGCTCTCAAACGAAAGATACAACTTAATTCTAGCCCAAGAATATGGGGAGGGGGTGGGGAAGGGGAGGGGAGAAGGGCGGTTGGGTGGTGGGAGGGTGACTGGAAAGGTCACCTATATATCTGTCTAACAAGGGTACAAGTGAACTTTTCTAGAACTAAAATATAAATGTTTTGATACAATGACTAAGCTTCCTTTCTATCACCAGGATAACAAACAGCTGGAGATGCGGAGTTCCTGAGCCACTCTCTTTAGGTGTGCCCTAG